>CM062294.1:211760375-212045968 GCA_031216915.1 Pictodentalium vernedei | reverse complement strand
TTAAAATTTTTTCATGAAATTATGTTAAGTTACCTATTTTCGAGGCAACTGCCTGTTGTGGTCATTCTTGTTATCAAGATTACACTGCTTATTCAGTGTTTTCCTCTCTCCCTTTCCTTTAAGTCCTCTCTTGCTATTCTCCCATGCTTTTGGCATATTTTCTGTAATATTATTACTAAAATTTCTTGGGAGTTTTTAGCTGGATAACAGAATGTATTCTGTTCTTTTCCCCATGTTTACGTCTTAACCTATGGGTGGTTAGGCGTAGTGTTCTGCATCTACCATCTGATGTTCTGCAGTTTCTTCCCTGGAAGTCTCTGTTTTGCATCAGATAGTGTATTATTGGTAACTGATTTCGGGCCAGGGTGCCTGGAGTCTTGATTTAGTGTTTTTACACTTATTGTTTACATTTCCAACAGCCCTCTGTGTGAGGGGGGATTTCTTGAAAATAATATCTTGATGTTAATTTAATCATAACTAGACACATTATTATTGTTCGTAAGTGTTGCATAAATTGTTTAAAATATTTTTAGAATTTTTGTCCACACTTAGACTTGGGATCCATTGGGGCTCAACATTACTTTTCAGAAACTTGGGCTGTTTTGAAAAAGTATTTTTTTCAAAAAGTTTTTGATTCAATTATTTTTTCTATGTTAATGGATCCTGTTATTATGTATTTTGATTGTCAGGGGTTCGTGCGAGTACTAGACTTTGTTTTCTTTTCACATTGAAAGGATATTGTTCAATTGTAATAAGAGGAAATCTTCCTCTGACTTTCATAATCATTGTATAATGTAGTCAGTGTACTCGCACTAACTCCTGTTCTGTATGTGTTGATTACGATGACAACATGGGAAGCGTGTGTCACGGTATGTTAGTGGGGAATTGGCCATTCCAGTCCTTTCCCCGCAGGGTCACCTCTACTTTATCAATCTCTATTTCAGACGATCATGATCAGGGTGATGTATCCGTGATGTCTTCCAAAAAGTGTGCCTCCGTCGTCACAATTAATGTAGAGCTAGCGGAAAAGTGCTCAGGTAATACGTCAATTGCCTAAGAGGACCCTAGTAGGTTCGACGGCCTTTGACGTCCGCGAGCTTGCCCGGTGTAGCGTCCACTCATCGAATGGTTCGGCAGCCGGGTTCGTCCGTTGCGGTCTAGAAAGGAGTTTTGGGTGATGCGAGCACTATAAATATCCATGTGCACACCCAGTGACGGCGGATTAGAGGGGAGAACGGAGGAAGCCTTTTAGTCCGGTTCATAGCTCGTCCAGGCCCATCCGGGCTGCGAGCGAGAGAGGCCCCTCTCTCGTACATCAACATCTGGCCCCAGATGTTGTGGTACAAAATGTCTCGCATTCGGAGCATACGTCCGCCACTCGTGACGCTCCGTTATATAGACAGTCCGGAGAGACTGTCAATAAGGCTTCCTCATTCTCATGGCAGCGCACACGACCGCACCTTGGCTACGTGACCTCCGATATCCAGTCAACTTCGCCAATCAGAGAATCCTCGGCGACCAGGTCACGCCATCCGATAGCCAGGGACATGAGGCCTGCAGACTCCGGACGTTCGCATAAGAAAGTATGCGGGAGTCAACGTATACGGAGCTTCCAGTGGCAAAGCATCGTAAGACCGCTTCTGCACAGGCCTCAGTGATGGACGTGCTATCCCAAATAGCACAACTTATCGCAGCATCCCAGCAACGACAGAATCTCTGTCGCATAATATTATATCCGACGACGCTGTGTCGGGACACTCCGCGGAAGCATCAGGTGCGGACGTCCGAAAATTTCATACGGTCCGACGGGATGCCGAAAGGGATTCAGATGTTTTCGAGCTTTCCCTTTCGGAACAACATAAGCTGTTGTATATGTCATCCGACTTCATCTTCTAGAGGTTCTTCGTCGGACCAGTATGCTGCGATACCGGATAAGAAACTGATAGCGTCAGTGGACTTAGAAATTTTTGGTTCGGTTCAGGGACATCGTCCCTCAGTTCCGACACAGTCCAGTAATGTCTCAGATACGTTCGATTTATTGAACGACGCTATATATATTTTTTATATTCTTGCTATGTACAAGCATATCTGGTTTCTTGTTCACAAAATTACTGAGATGTCTTTCAAAAGTGTGCCTCTGTCGTCATAGTTAATGAAGAGCTAGCGGCAATTAGTGCTCATGGATTACGTCAATCCCCTAAGAGGTCCCTAGTAGGATCGATGGAGTTGACATTCGCTAACTCACCCGGTGTAGCGTCCATTCATCGAATGGTTCGGCAGTCGGGTTCGTCCGTTGCGGTCTAGGATGAAGATTTGGGTGATGCGAGCACTATAATAGACTTTAGTTCACACCCAGTGACGACGGATTAGAGGAGAGATCGGAGGAAGCCTGTTAGTCCGGTTCCTAGCTCGTCCGGTCCGTCCGGGCGGCGAGCGAGAGAGGTCCCTCTCTCGTGCAACAACATATGGGACCGGATGTTGTGGTACAGACATTTCACCTTCGGAGCGTATGTCCGCCACTCGGGACGCTCCGTTATATAGACAGTCCGAGTGACTGTCGATAATGCTTCCTCATTCTCACAGCAGCACACACGACCGCACATTGGCTACGTGACCTTGAATATCCGGCCAGCTTCGGCATTCAGTGATTCCATGGCGAACAGGTCACGCCATCCAGTAGCCAAGGGACACGAGGCCTGCACACTCCGGTCGCTCGCATAATAGAAGTATGCACGGGGTAACGAACACGGAGCTTCCAGCGGCAATGCATCGTAAGACCGCTTCTCCACAGGGCTCAGTGACGGACGTGCTATCCAAAATAGCACAGATTTTCGTAGCATCCCAGCAACGACAGATTCTCGGTCGGATCAGGAATAATCCGACAGCGCTGGGTCGGTATGCTCCGCTGTTGCATCAGGTACGGATGACCGAATATTTCATAGGGTCCGACAGGATGGCGAAAGGGATTCTGATGATTTCGAGCTTTCCCTTTCGGAACAACAGAAGCTGCCATAGATTTCTTCCGGCATTATCTTCCAGAGGTTGTTCCGTCGGACTACATTGCTGCGATGCTGGATAAGAGACTATAGCGTCATTGGACACGGAGTTTTGGATCGGTTCAGGGACATTGTCCCTGAGTTGCCGACGCAGTCCAATAATGTCTTTAGAACATTTGAATTATTGAACGACGCTATATATATATAAGCTTGCTATCAACATGCTAGTATAGTTTCTTGTCCGCAATGCTCTATTCTGCCTTTCGTGAATTCTAGGAAATAATTGTTTATTGGCAGAACTGGGCTTACCGAGAGTTCCTTTGCGTCTAAGACGGCGAGACTGAAGACTGCAAATTATCTTTTTCGCCGTCTATGTCAATTCCAACCACGATGTTGGAAACGACAATGATGTCTAATAGACTTAACTTAGACGCTTTATCATACGTAATCCACCTTACTGAGGCGTTATCATTACGTCTTCAAGAGAAAGAATTCCAGGATGTGATCCTCAATGAGATTTCTTTCAGGGGCTGTAGTTTTTCCACGTATAACTCCGCCCTTCAGTGGCAACCTGGAGTTGGTTAGACGTGACGCAGCCCTAGCAACATCCACGCGCATGGATAGTAAGGTGAAGAACTCTCTCAGAGTTGCTTCGGTCTCGAGAAGCTTCTCTTCGACGGCAACCTTTCAGCAATCTTGAATTGCTCGATATACATGTTCTCTTGTTTATCAAGTGTAACAAGAGATTCAGATGTGGGCAAACATTCGGTGGTTGACTCAGAGAGTTCCACTGTAGTTGCCGGATCCGAGTTTTTCGATTATGACGGATGTCAGTCAAACAGGTTGGGACACAATTTTGATCCCAACGGATTCGAAGTGCCAGGGTCTTTGGGTTCCGCAGTTTTTAGGCAAGCTCCTTACTTCCAAGGAAGAATATTATGTTGGCTTGCACTACGTCATTGGATGAATTTTATTCAGAAACGCATATTCAATCCTGTCCGATAATACGACAGTAGTTGCGTATATCCGGAACCAGGGAGGCTCTCATTCGGTTCCGTTATTAATTTTAACGGAAAGAATCCTTCTGTTTGTTATAGAACACCAAGTTCTGTTTCGGTTCGTCATATTATCGGTCGTCGGATCGTATTAGCAGACTCCCTTTCACGTAAGGGTCGTTTGTTGCCGTCGGAATGGACTATCAACAAACAAGTATTCAATCAGATTTGCTATCAATGGGAGCGCCCAGTGATAATTTATTTGCAACATAACTCTCCAATCAATTGTAGACGTATGTGTCTCCGTGTCTGGATCCCTGAGCATATGTAGTTAACGCTCTATCGATCTAGTAGGACGCTATGATAGGATATGCGTATCCTCCATCGCTGTTGATTCAGCAAGTATTGCTAGAATTATTCATTCACAATACAATTCTGTTGGTAGCATCTCTGTCCCACAGAGACGGTGGATAAATTTACTTAGATGTCTACTGTGGGACTTACCGTGGAAACTTCCTCCACGAGAGAATCTT
This sequence comes from Pictodentalium vernedei, assembly GCA_031216915.1. Classification (NCBI taxonomy): domain Eukaryota; kingdom Metazoa; phylum Mollusca; class Scaphopoda; order Dentaliida; family Dentaliidae; genus Pictodentalium; species Pictodentalium vernedei. The sequence goes on along the minus strand of CM062294.1, from coordinate 212,041,444 downwards.
TTTTCGCTGGGGAAATCGTGTCAACTCTATCACAACCCGCAAGGTCTCAACCTTCACGTATTCCGTTGTGCGGTCCGACCTTCTTGCATAGCAGGCACTGTATAGGACCAGCAGTGGACGCGATTCCTAACTGTAGAAGGACCTCCTCTTCGCTATACTATGCGGCTAAAGTGGAGGGTCTTCCGTCGTTGGTGTAGGGATCTTTATGTTGATATTTTTGATTCCTCCATACCAGACATTGCAAACTTTCTAGTATACTTGTTTAACAAAATCATCTGCAGCCAGTTACTTTTATAGGTTATAGGTCTATGTTATCTGATACCTATGCACACCATGATAGTTTACAATGGAGCCTAATGTCTCTTTATCTAAGTTAGTTTGAAACTTTTCGATAAGAGACCTAGAATCGTTAGATTAATTCCTATTCGGAATTTAGCTTGGGTTCTTATTAACTAAAGCAACCATTTGATTCCTTGAGACAGCAGTTTCAAATTCTGGTCTTTTAAGGCAGCAATTCTCTTAGCCTTCTCTTCTGCTGAAGAGTCAGTGAGCTTCATGCACTATCGGTGGACGATTCTCAATTTCGTAGTATCGGGAACTCTATTACCTTTACTACTAATGTTGTATTTTTGGTTAAGAATCAGGCTCCTAATGATATCCGGAACCTATTGTTTTTAAGGTCCTTCCGTCTTCGAGCGGGCATAGGCTTTTACTCTGTCCGGATAGACCTTTATGTATTTATTAACAGATCTCAGTTTATCAGTAGGACGTAAAGCTTCTTCTGGCTCTGATGCCTAATAGAAAGGTCATTACGGTCCATTCTATTACTTAATGCATTCAGTTAACTATCGGTACTGCTTAGGATAATCTATCCTTAACTCAGCAGTCTGTGCTTAAGATTTCGGCTCATGAAGTAAGAGCTCTTCTACATCTTGGGCTGACGTATAGTTTTGCTATTATAGATTAAATAGGCTGCATATTGGTCTCAACCATCCACATTCACGAATTTTTATCTCAGAAATATTGTATCCATTTCTGGAGACCTGCATTGTTTAGGTCCATTATCAGCTGCTCAGAAAGTCGATCACTTAACAATTGCTACTATAGCTATGTAGGCTTTATGTTCCGGCAGTGACTCCGTCCTGCTGCCCTCTTCGCTCTGGGCTATTTGACCCAGGGCAAGAAAAAGGGGGGGGGGGGGGGTGTTCCCTTGGGTCACCTGTTTTTATTATGAAAACAAGGGGATACCTCCTCCGGAGTTAGTATTTCTGAGCTGTTACTGGGATGGTTTCTTAAGTGAAAGTTATGTTTTTAAATTCATTCATGTCATAGTTTTAAAGTATAGCATTTGTATATGTCATGTGTCAAACGGATGTTATTATACTATCCTCAGACACTTTTAAAAGAGTATAAAGAGTCTCAATTCTTTGGACTAACTTTATTTATTGGCTTCCTTTAAATATAATTAGTATATGAATTATACTGGATATTAATAGAGAACATGGATGTTATGATGCTCAATTATAAAAGGTATTGTGTCTTTCTAATTTGTCATAAATAAGAAAGATACACGTGAAGCCTATTTCTCCTTTTCTCCTACAGGAGATGACTCTATTTTATATAGTTGAGCTTATTGGATTTTCCTCTATGTCCTGGGCCCTCCAGCCTTTTTACTATTCAGCTATGTCTGGGTCATTGGTACAGTATAAAAATCTGAAAAAATTTATAGTAATTTATATATTTTTTATACTTACCAATGACCCAGACGGGGATGGCCCTCCCAGTAGTTGGGAACTCATACCTCCCCGCTGAGGACATAGCGCTTACCAGGCACTGATGTTAAGAATGATTAATGGCGCCAATTTCGGGACGTCCTTGACACTGCGCATGCTCTGTAGAGGTGAAGTATGGAGGGCCATTCAGGACATGTTTTCTTTGGTTTTAGATGCAAATTTGGGGGATTGAGGGGCAAAATTTGTGTTTGGCCCTATATTTTTAAGAGTTAGCACCAGCTATGTCTGGGTCATTGGTAAGTATAAAAAATATATAAATTACTATAAATTTTTTCAGTTTCCATATATTATGCATTAAACTGGGACAGAATAGTACTGAAACATGTTAACAAGTGAACTGGAAATGAAATAAAACTATTACGATTGTTTCCTGTAAATTCGATGAACAAAAAATTGCATCTGCAATCTGCATATGCTTTCATAAAAAGTCATTCAACCCCAAGGACCTAGATATGGGAGTGTGTGTGTTGGGAGGTGGAGGGTGACTCGACCATAGTGTCAAATTCATTTTTCATTTCCATTCACTCCATTGATGTACCGTATTTACTCTATGTATTGGGACAGCTAAAAATAATTATTTTCACAGGTGTCCCAATTCTTAGAAAATGGGGAAAGAACACAGCCTGGTCTTGATTTGATGCTGAATAAAGTTGTTTGTGATTCGTTTTCCATCACTATATACGAAAATCGCCATCCAATTTTTTTTATATTTTCATTTTTTGCTTCCAAAACATAGCTTATGATCCCTCATTGGAACATTAACTCCTGCTTATTTCTTATGCGAATGTCCGGAGTCTATAGGCCTCGTATTCCTGACTACCGGATGGCGTGACCTGGTCGCCGTGAAATCATTGGTCGGCGAGACTGGCTAGATAACAGTGGTCACGTAGTCAAGGTGCGGTCGTGTGCGCTGCCGTGAAGATGAGGAAACCATTAGAGCAGTCTCTCCGGACTGTCTATATAACGGAGCGTCCCGAGCAGTGGACGTATGCTCCGAATGAGAAACATTTGTACCACAACATCTGTTCTCAGATGTTATTGTACGAGAGAGGGACCTCTCTCACTCGCAGCCTGGGTGGACCTGGACGAGCTAGGAACCGGACTTAAAGGCTTCCTCCGTACCCTCCTCGTATCCATCGTCACTGGGTGTGCACGTAGTGTATTTTATAGTGCTCGCATCACCCAAATCTCCTTCCTGGACCGCAACGGACGAACCCGGTTACCGAACCATTCGATGAATGGACACTACACCGGGCGAGCTAGCAGACGCCAAAGCCGTCGATCCTACTTGGGACCTCTTAGGCAATTGACGTAATATCATGAGCACTTATCCGCTAGCTCTTCATTTGACTGTGACGACGGAAGCACACTTTTTGAAGACATCACAGAAAATCAACGCATTCTTATTCCTGAATGAGACCTGTGGAGCCGTGACTTACATAATATCCACTGGCAGCTCCAGGGACGTTCATTCCTGCATTTATATAATATGCGAACGTCCCATCAGGAAAGACCTCATATCCTTGGCTAACAGATGAAGTAACCTGGTCGACAATATTCCCTGGTAGGCAAAGCAGGAGCTCTAGGAACGTTCATTCCTGCATTTATGTAATATGTGAACGTCCCCTGAAACTCTGTGGTCACAACCCAAGGTGCGGTGGTGTGTGTTGACATGAGGATGAGGAAGTCCATAACACAGCCAGTTCGGACTGTGTATGTGATGGAACGTCCCGAACAGGAGGATTGGACGTATGTTCCGACTAACAAACAAACATACAACAACATTGCGGCTCAAATGTAGTTGTAAGAGAGAGGGGGGCCTCTCTCGCTCGCAGTCCGGATAGACCTGGACGAGCTAGCTACTAGACTGACAGGCTTCCTCTGTACTATCCTCGGATCCGTCGTTGCCGGGTGTGCACATTACAAGTTTATAGTGCTCGCATCACCCACACTGCTTCCCAGAACCGTAACGGACAAACCCGGCTGCCGAGCCATTCGATGAATGGTCGCTACACTGGGCGGACTAGCGGACGATCAATGCCTTCGATCCTACTAGGGACCTCTCCGGCAATTGTCGTATTACCCTGAGCACTTAGCCGCTAGCCCTAACACTGCAACGACGGAGACACACTTGTTGAAGACATCACGAAAACATCACTCTGAATTCTGAAAAATAAAATGATAATATAGAGTGACCCTACGGAGAGAGGACCGGTATGGACCCCTCCCCGCAAACACAATATCATGACACACGCCTCCAACGTTGTCATTTCAATCAACACACACAGAGCAGGAATTAGTGCAAATACATTGGACCTGTTGTGGAGAGCTGATCTAGCCAGTCTTGCCGACCAAGGATTTCACGGCGACCAGGTCACGCCATCCGGTGGTCAGGAATACGAGGCCTATAGACTCCGGACGTTCGCATAAGAAATATGCAGGAGTTAACGTCCAGGGAGCTTTCAGCGGCTAGGTAACGTAAGACCGCTGCTCCACAGGTCTCCGTAATGGACGTGCTATTACAAATAGCACAAATTATCACAGCATCCCAGCAGATGACAGAATCTCTGTCGGATCAGGATTTATCCGACGACGCTGGGTCGGTACGCTCCGCTGAAGCATCAGGTACGGACGACCGAGAATTTCAAGTGGTCCGACAGGATGGCAAAGGGATACCGAGGAGTTGGTTTTTTCCCTTTCGGAACAACATAAAGTTGCCGTAGATATCATCCGGCATTATCTTTCAGAAGTTGTTCTGTCAGACCAAAAGGCTGCGATGCCAGATAAGAAACTGTTAGCGTCACTGGACACGGAATAATTTTATCGGTTTAGGGACATCGTCCCTGAGTTTCCGACACAGTCCAATAATATCACAAGAACATTTGAACTATTGTAGGACGCTCTATATATAAGCTTGCTACCAAAATGAGCAAGTCAGGTTTCTTATCGGCGAATGCTCTACATCTGCCTTTCATCAATTCAAGGAATAATTTCGAAACGGCAGGACAGGGCATACCGAGAGTTCCTCTGCATCTAGACGATCAGGCCGAAGATCTAGAATGATTTATACCGTCGTCTATGTCAATTTCAACCGCGATGTTGGAAACGACAATAATGTCAAACAGAGTTATCTTAGATGCATTATCGTACGCAGATCACCTTACTAAGGCATTTTCATTATGCCTTGAAGGGAAAGAATTCCAGGATGTACTATCTTCCTTAAGAGTTCTTTCAAGGGCAATAGCTTATTCCACGTATAACTCCGCCCTTTCAGTGGCAAACCTGGAGTTGGTTAGACGTGACGTGGCCCTAGCAACATCCACGCGCATGGATGGTAAGGTGAAAAACTCTCTCAGAGTCGCTCCGGTCTCCGGAGAGCTTCTTTTCGATGGCAAGCTTTCAGCAATCTATGATCAGATAACTAAGAAAGCTTCGGATTCTCTGCTATTCAAATCCGCTTCTAAAAAGTCGGATACAGCAGAAAAGAGTAAGACAGGCATTTCTGGGACAAGTACGCCCAAGAGAAGTTCCTATAGAGGTTCCTATGCGTCCTCTAGGTCTTATTCTAGAGGACGTCAAGGCAGCGACTCACGTGGGGGACGTTATTCTGGCCGAGATAACCGGTCAGACGTCCCTAGGTCGACGGGGCGAGGTGCGGGTCGTGGAGGACGTAGTTTCTCCTTCCGCAAGCCTCGCAGGTCCACGAGGTGATGGTATGAACCTCTATCGTGTTCCGGTAGGCGGAAGATTGTCGAGTTTTATAAACAATTGGGCGTCAATTACGGACGGCCCCTGGGTTTGAGGGGTAATTTCGGAAGGACTAAGAATATCCTTCAAACGAAAGCCTCCATTAACTCGAAGTCCAAAATGGACTCAGCTTCCGTCAAATCCGCAGAAAAGAGACGCTCTTCTATCAGAAGTACAGTCTCTTCTGGAGAAGAATGCGGTAGAGGTCGTAGAAGACCAAGAATCACCGGGTTTCTACAGCCATCTGTTTCTGGTTCCGAAACCAGATGGCTCGTTCCGTCCAGTCAAAGATCTGAGCTGGATAAACAAGCTGATCGTCGCTCCGAAGTTCTATATGGAGACAATTCGATCAGTCAGAGCGAGTATTTGGGTGAACGACTATGCTACAAGCATAGATCTCAAGGATGCGTACTTTCACGTCATGGTACATCCGACATTCAGAAAGTATCTACGCTTCGCAGTCCTAGGAGTTGTATGTCAGTTCCGAGCGATGTGCTTCGGTTTGAACCTAGCGCCCTGGGCTTCACTCGAATAATGAACTCGGTAATGATACATTTCCGAGCTCATTCGTCTGCGGTAACGTCAGCCTACCTGGACGACATTCTTCAGAGGTACGGCAACGAGTTAACGCTTCAGAACGATGTGCAGAATCTGCTTCTATTACTCCGACGTCTCGGTTTTATAATAAACGAGGAGAAGTCGGATCTGGTGCCGTCCAAGTCATTCACTCACTTGGGAATGAGCTTCGAGACGCACAACAATCTCGTTCATCTGCCGTTAGCCAGAGCGAAATTAATCAGTTGTTACGCACGCTATTGTCTTCACTCAGATGAAGTTACAGCGAGAGAATTTATCAGACTGATAGGGTTGTGTGGAGCTGCCGCGGATTTTATTCCAATGGGGCGGCTACGCACTTGTCCTCTCCAAATCTTTTTGACTCAAAAAGGAGTCAAAAAGAACAGAGTTGGAGGGTGAAGATTCTTTCACTCGTTACGTACATCCTCTTGTAAGTCAAGTGAAACAGATTCAGACTTGGGCAGATATTTAGTGGTTTATTCAGGGAAATAACTTCCACTGCAATTGCCGGATCCGAGTTTTACAGTTTTGACGGATGCCAGTTAAATAGGTTGGGACCCAACATTGAGCCCAACGGTTTTTAAGTGCCAGGGTCCTTGGGATCCGTAGTTCCTAATCAAGCACATAAACATCAGGAATTTATGTTATTTTGGCTTGCGTTACGTCATTGCATGAATGTTATCCAGAATGCCCACAGGCACTTCTGTCCGACAATTCGACAGTATAAGCGTATTTTCGGAACTAGGGAGGTACTCATTCCATTCTGTTATTCACTGTAACGGAATGAATCCTTCTGTTGGTACTAGAACATCAAGTTCTCCTATCGGTCCGTCGTATTCCGGGTCGTCTGAACGTATTAGCGGACTCCCTTTCACGAAAGGGCCGCTTGTTGCAGTCAATGGACTTTTAACAATGAGTATTTATATCAGATTTGCTACCTATGAGAGCGGCCAATGATGGACTTTTTTGCGACGCATCTCAACAATCAGTTGCAAGTGTATGTTTCAACATGTTCGGATCCTCGAGCGTTTGCAGTTGACGCTCTATCCATCTCGTGAGACGGGATAATAGGATATGGGTATCCTCCAGCGCCGTTGATTCAGCAGATATTGCTTAAGTTAAATAATCTTAGTGCAATTCTGTTGGTAGCACCTCTGTCTCCACAAAGACTGTGCATTAATCTATTCAAGGTGTCTGTTGTGGCTTATGCTGTGGAAGCTTCCTCCACATTTCGGTCCATTCTATAGCTAGATGGATTCTATTAGCTTTCAGTACTGCTTATGATAATATTTTCAACACAGCAGTCTACGATTAAGATTTTACCTCTTGAAGTAAGAGCTCTTTCTACTTCAGAGGCTTATGCTAATAGCGTTGCTATTACAGTTCTAATGACAGCTGCATATTGGTTTTAGCCTTTCACTTGCATGAATTTATACCTCAGAAATATTGAGTCCATTTCTAGAGACCGGCATTGTTTGGGTTCGTTATCTGTTGCTCAGAATGTCGTCCACTAAACAGTTGCAACTATAGTTGTGTAGGCTTTTGGTTCCGGCAGTGACTCTGTGCTGCCGCCCTCTTTGCTCTGGGGTATTTGACCCAGGGCAAGGGAAAGGAGGGGGGGGAGGGGTGTTCCCTTAGGTCACCTGCTTTATAGTGAAAAGCAAGGGAATACCTCCCCTAGAGTCAGTAATTCTAGTCGGTACCGGGATGATTTTTAAAGTGTAAAGATAATTTTTTTACTCATCCATGTAATATTTTTAAGTGTACCTCGGTGTGTAGTATTTGTATATGTCACATATCATGCAGACGTTAATATACAATTATCGGTCACTTTTAATGAATTTAAGAGTCTCATTTATCTGGACTACTTTATTTATCGGCTTTCCTTTAAAAATAATTACCATAATGGATTATACTGGAGGTTAATAGACATCAGTGATGTTATTATGCTCAAGTACAGAATGGTGTTGTGTCTTTCTCGTTTTGATGCAGAATAGAAAGATACATGTAAAGCCTATTTCTCCTTTCTCCTTGAGGTGATAATTCTGTATATATATAGTTGAGTTATTGGATTGCTTTATGTCCTAGGCCCTCCAACCTTTTTACTATTCAGCTAAGTCTGGGTCATTGGTACAGTATAAAAATGTTAAAAAATTTATAGTAATTTATATATTTTTTATACTTACCATTGACCCAGACGGGGATAGCCCTCCCATGAGTTGGGAACTCATACCTCCCCGCCGAGGTATAACGCTTTTCCAGGCACTGCTTGTAAGAATGACTTTTGGAAAAAAATTTCGAGACCTCCTTGACACTGTGCATGCGCAGTGGAGGAAAGGTATGGAGGACCATATAGGACATGTAATTTTCGGTTTTAGATGCAAATTTTGGGGATTGGGGGGTAAAATTTGTGTTTGGCCCTAGAATTTAAGAGTTAGCACCAGCTAAGTCTGGGTCATTGGTAAGTATAAAAAATATATAAATTACTATAAATTTTTTAACTTTTCTGGAAAAAATGTGTGTCCCAAATCATAGAGTGTCCCAATACATAGAGTAAATACGATATTTCCTGACATGAAAATAAGTGAAGAGGGTCAGAATTTCAGAAAACAGCTGCCCAGAATCAAGGAGAAGTTGGTAACTTTAGAACACACCTTTTACTTTCAGAAAGACAGATACCCAATTCTTTGGGGACTTGACATGTAGACATTTGTGCTAGAAAGGAGCTTACTCCAAATCATAGAATCATTGATTTACAAAGCACTGTAGAGGTTATGCAAATTATCGACAAGATGGTCACCTTACCTGATTTCCTTGTCCATTCCTCCTTTTGGTTTGCATTAAGTTTCTCACATGTAAGCGTATTTTGGATTTTTAGTTTTCATTCCTTTCAAATTTTTGATTGCCACTTTGTATGACAGGTATGTGCAGCTAACTTTTTATTAATATTAATTTAACCCTTTCCCTGCAATCCTGTGATTCCCAACATTAACAGAGCATTAAGCGAATTGATATGTTTCTCTAACCTTGACACCAAGTCACTTTGCAGTTGTCACAGTCCATTCTTCTTCAAGAAGAACGTGATGATGTTGTATGTGGCGACGTAGATTGGAGGTATTTCCGCACATAATTGGCATTTGTCATTTCTATCCTCGCTTCTTACAAAATATTGATATATGCTAGTAGCTACGCATTTTAGCTGACATTTTGTTGATTCCACCGAATCTATGGCATGCTAAATGTAAATATTCAAAAGTCGAGCAAAGCCGAAAATATACGGTTTTTAAGCACTTTTCGGTTTCAGTTTTGGTTTCTTCTTAAAAACCGTGTTTCGGTTTCGGTTCAGTTAAACCGACCAGCTGTATTGGGTTTCCTTTATATAAATAAGTACATGACTTCATTCCTCTGTAGTGTTAACTAGCCATAGATGCTAATTAAATCATTCTTTAAATAAGTTTGTCAGGTGATTGCCTGAGGTCCCTGTGGCCTCTTGTTGTTGTTTTGTGTTTGCAGGCTGAGCTTTGAATGCACAGTACTGACTTTTATATTATGTTTATTTAAGAGTTCAAATATTACTTGTGAGCGATTCCAGAGAAAATGATCTATCAAATTTATTCCTCTGAAAACACAACAAAAAAATTGTACACATGCATTTACTAAATTCATTTCTACTATTTAAAAAAGACAAAAATGAAACCAAAACCAAGTTAAAATTTTGAAACTGCATAGCTCTACTATATATGCAGCCAAGATCTGACTAGAAACCACTGGCATGATAGTTTGCCTATTTTATGAAAGCTGCCAATAAGATTACATGGTGTGTTCCCTTTTCTGATTACATAGAATTTCAGAACAATGTCACCAAGTGTTAAAGGATGGAAAGGAATAAGGCCCCACAAAGTAGATCTTCTGTTTCTCAGGCTATTTTTTTGTAAAACTGCATATGGGCAGACTTTTTTTCATTTTATTTTTGTAATTATTTCTTTGCCATCAAAAGTTCATGTTCTTGGTCTGTTTTATGTTTTAGGCCTCATAATCTACAGAACAGCATGGGTGGTGGTGTAAGAAGGCTTTGTAATGCTTAAGCATTACAAAGGCTTGTCGCACTCAAGAGGCAAATTTATCAATTTTATTAACTTGGGTAAAATGTCAGACATAAATCATTTAATTTTTATTTTTTTAAGTTTGCATTGGTGACAGAAAAATAAGCATGTGGCAGCCAAAAGGACCATGCAGGAGGGTCTGAGGTGAGGACCTTGTGGGAGGGCATGAGAAACAGATTATTAATTTTTAGGCCTAAAAGAATATGCTTGACATTAACAATATTTTTATACTGTACCAATGACCCAGACTTAGCTGGTGCTAACTCCAACAAAACCAGGGCCAAACACAAATTTTGCCCCCCAATCCCCAAAATTTGCATCCAAAACAAAAAGAAATCATGTCCTAAAGGACCTCCATACTACGCCTCTACTGCGCATGCGCAGTGACGCAATCGTCCCGAAATTGGCGCCAATTATCATTCTCTGTTTGGCCCTTCATCAGTCAACATCTCACTGATCTTTGTGCTTGTAAATCTCAGTTTAAAGGATGCCAGACACGTAATTTTTGGAGAAAATGTGATTCTAAGGAGGATAGAAGGAGGAGAGGAAAAAGAAATGGCAAAAAATAATCAGGGCTGTACTTAAAATTTTTTGATGAAATTATGTTAAGTTGCCTATTTTCGAGGCATGGGCCTCTTGTTGTCATTCTTGCTAATTGTTGCACTGCTTATTCAGTGTTTCCTCTCCCCTAGCCTTCTAAAGTCCCCCCTGGCAATTCTCCCATGCTTTTGGCATATTTTTGAGAAATTTCATTTCTAAAATTTCCTGGGAGAGTTGCTTGGTTACAGAATGTTTTCTGTTATTTTCCCCATAGTTACGTTTTCACCCATGGGTGTATAACGTTTGTGTTCTGCATCTTCCATCTGATGTTCTACAGATTCTCCCCTGGGAGTCTCTGTTTTGCATCAGATAGAGTGTAATTGATGACTGATTCCGGGCCAGTTTTTTCAGTGCCTGGAGTCATGTTTTCTAGTGTGTTTACACTGTTTGTTTTCATTGGCAACAGCCTTTTTTGAGGGGGGCTGTTTGCCTTTGTGGTAGTTTATCTCATTATAAGATACATTTATATTATCCGAAAGTGTCTCATTAATTATTTTATATAAATTTAAAATTTTTGACCACACTTTGCCATCGGATCCATCGGGGCTCAATGTTACTTTTCAGAAACTTGGGCTTCTCTGAAAAAATATTTTTTCAAAATTATTTTGTTTTGCAATTGTTTTTTCATTTATTAATGGATCATGTTATTATGTATCTTTGTGTCAGGGGTTTTTGCGAGTAACTAGGACTTATTGTTGTTCTTTCACAATGAAGGGACATTGTTCAAATTGTAATAGGAAGAAATCTTCCTCTGACTTTCATGATCATTGTATTAATTGTAGTCAGTGTTCTCGCATTAATCCCTGTCCTATATGTGAACATTGGGATGAGAAACATTGGAAACGTGTGTCACGATATGTTGTTTCTGGAGAAAGAGCGATGCCGGCTCTTTCTCCACAAGGTCACTCTACTCTCTCAGTTTCTATTTCAGAGGAACCAGAACAGGGTGATGTTTCCATGTTATCTTCTTCAAGTGTGCGTCCGTCGTCACAAATGAATTCAGAGCTAGCGGCAAAAGTGCTCATGGAGATTAAACAAATGTCGTCCGCTAGCTCGCCCGGTGTAGCGTCCATTCACCGAATGATTCGGCAGCCGGGTTCGTCCGATGCAGTCCAAGAGGAAATTTTGGGTGATGCGAGCACTATAAACATAATAGATGCACACCCAGTGACGGCGGATAGTAAGCGAGAACGGAGGAAGCCTTTTAGTCCGGTTCCTAGCTCGTCCAGGTCCAGCCGGGCCGCGAGCGAGAGAGGTCCCTCTCTCATACAACAACATCTGGGACCAGATGTTGTGGTACAAAATGTGTCTTTAGCGGAGCATACGTCCGTCGCACGGGACGCTCCGTTGTATAAGCAGTCCACAGAGACTGTTAAGGCTTCCTCTTCTCGTCAGCGCACACGACCGCACCTTGGCTGCGTGACCGCCGATATTTTACCAGCTTCGCCGATGAAGGATTCTTCCGCGACCAGGTCACACCATCCGGCAGCCAGGGATTCGAGACCGATGGACTCCGGACGTTCGCATAGGAAAAGTATGCGGGAGCCATCTGATGCGGAGCTGCCCTCGGCGAAGCAGCGAAAGACTGCGCCTCCGCAGGTCTCGACGTCGGACATTCTTGTGCAGATAGCACAGCTTATCGCAGCATCCCAGCAGCCGACAGAAACGGTGTCGGATCGAGAATTATCCGACGGCGCTGGGTCGGTATGCTCCGCCGAAGCATCGGGGGCGGACGACCGGGAACATCGGGAGGTCCGACCGGATGATGGAAGGGATACGGATGACTTGGAGCTATCCCTTTCGGAACAACATAAAGCTGCCGTGGACTTCATCCGGCACTTTCTCCCTCAAGTTGTTCCGTCGGGCCAGACTGCTGCGCTTCCGGACAAGAGAATTATAGCGTCATTGGACTCTGAATTTTTTGAGCGGTTCAGGGACATCGCTCCCGAGTTTCAGTCGCAGTCCAATAATGTTGCAAGAACATTTGAATTATTGAACGACGCTATATTTAAACTTGCTTCCAGGACGGGGAAAGCAGGTTTCTTGTCCGCTAATACTCTCAACCTGCCTTTCATTAATGCAAGGAATAAATTCGATACGGCAGGACAGGGTATACCGAGAGTTCCTCTGCGTATGGACGACGAGGCGGAAGACTTAGAGCTATCATTACCGTCGTCAGCTTCTATTCCAACCGCGGTGTTGGAAACAGCTATTGCGTCTAACAGAGCCAATTTAGATGCCTTATCTTACGCAGATCACCTTACTAAGGCGTTATCACTGCGCTTTCAAGGGGAAGAGTTTCAGGATATACAATCCTCTTTAAGACTTCTTTCAAGGGCAGTAGCTTATTCCACGTGTAACTCCGCCCTTTCAGTGGCAAATCTGGAGTTGGTTAGACGTGACGCAGCCCTAGCTACATCCACACTAGTGGATTCTAAGGTGAAGAACTCTCTTAGAGTCGCTTCGGTCTCAGGAGAACTTCTCTTTGACGGCAAGCTTTCCGCTATTTATGATAAAATTAAAAAGAAAGCTAATGATTCTCTGTTGTTCAGATCGGCTCCTAAAAAGTCGGATACAGCAGACACGAATAAGACAGGCACTTCGGGGTCTAATGCGCCCAAGAGAGGTTCCTATAGAGGTTCCGGTGCGTCCTCTTGGTCTTATTCGAGAGACCGTCAGTATAGCGACTCTCGTTCGGGACGTCCTTCAGGCCGGGACAATCGGTCAGACGCCCCGAGGTCGACGAGGCGAGGTGCGGGTCGTGGAAGACGTGGTTTCTCCTACCGCAGGCCTCGCAGGCCCAGGGGGTGATGGCTTAAACCTCTATCGCGTTCCGGTTGGCGAGTTTTTCACAAGAGTGGGCGTCGATTACGGACGACCCTTGGGTGAGAGGAGTGACTTCGGAAGGTCTAAAGATATCCTTCAAACGAAAGCCTCCATTAACTCGAAGTCCAAAGTGGACTCATCTTCCGTCAAATCCACAGAAAAGAGACGCTCTGTTATCAGAGGTGCAGTCTCTTTTAATGAAGAACGCGGTAGAGGTCGTAGAAAACCAGGAATCTCTGGGATTCTACAGCCATCTGTTTCTGGTTCCGAAACCAGACGGCTCGTTCCGTCCAGTCATAGATTTGAGCTCGATAAACAAGCTGATCGTCGCTCCGAAGTTTTATATGGAGACGATTCGATCGGTCAGAGCGAGTATTCGGGTGAACGATTATGCAACGAGCATAGATCTCAAAGATGCGTACTTTCACGTCATGGTACATCCGACATTCCGAAAGTATCTACGCTTCGCAGTCCTAGGAGTGGTGTATCAATTCCGGGCGATGTGCTTCGGATTGAATCTAGCACCCTGGGCTTTCACTCGGGTAATGAACTCGGTAATGATCTACTTCCGAGCTCATTCGTCTGCGGTAACGTCGGCCTACCTGGACGACATTCTTCAGAGGTACGGCAACGAGTTAACGCTTCAGAACGATGTTCAGAATCTTCTTCTATTGCTCCGACGTCTCAGTTTTATAGTAAACGAGGAGAAGTCGGATCTGGTGCCGTCCAAGTCATTCACTCATCTGGGAATGAGCTTCGAGACGCACAACAATCTCGTTCGTCTGCCGTTAACCAGAGCGAAATTAGTCAGTTGTTACGCTCGCTATTGTCTGCACGCAGACAAAGTCACGGCGAGAGAATTTATGAGACTGATAGGTCTGTGCGGAGCCGCCGCGGATCTCATTCCGATGGGGCGGCTACGCACACGTCCTCTTCAAATTTTCCTGACTCAGAATTGGAGTGTGAAAATTCATTTGCTCGATGTAGACGTTCTCTTGTCAGATCAAGTGAAACAAGAGATTCAGACTTGGGCAAACATTCAGTGGTTAACTCAAGGAGTTCCGCTGCAGTTGCCGGATCCGAGTTTTACCGTTATGACGGATGCCAGTCAAACAGGTTGGGGTGCATCATTAATCCCAATGGATTCGAGATGCCAGGGTCTTTGGGATCCGCAATTCCTGTGCAAGCACATAAACATCAAGGAAATGATGTCAATTTGGCTTGCGTTACGTCACTGGATGGACATTATTCACGATGCTCATGTCCAAATCCTATCCGACAATACGACATTAGTGGCGTATATACGGAATCAGGAAGGCACTCAATCAGTTCCGTTGTTCAATCTAACGGAAAGAATCCTTCTGTTTGCGTTAGAACATCACGTTCTTCTTTCGGTCCGTCACATACCGGGTCGTCTGAATGTGCTAGCAGACTCCCTTTCACGAAAGGGTCGCTTGTTGCCGTCGGAGTGGACTCTCAACAAACAAGTATTCAATCAGATTTGCTACCAATGGGAACGGCCAATGATAGACTTATTTGCGACACATCTCAACAATCAGTTGCAGACGTATGTGTCTCCGTGTCCGGATCCAAGAGCATTTGCAGTAGACGCTCTGTCGATCCCTTGGGACGGAATGATAGGATATGCGTATCCTCCAGCGCCGTTAATTCAACAAGTATTGCTAAAGATAAAACAATCTCAATGCAAGATTCTGTTGGTAGCATCTCTGTCGCCACAGAGACCGTGGATAAATCTACTCAGGTGTCTGTTGTGGGACCTACCGCGGAAGCTTCCTCCACGAGAGGATCTTCTTTCGCAGGGGAAATCGCGCCAACTCCATCACAACCCGCAAGGTCTCAACCTTCACGTTTTTCCGTTGTGCGGTCCTTCTTGCATGGCAAGCACTTTACAGGACGAGCAGTGGACGTGATTTCTAACTGTAGGAGGACCTCCTCTTCGCTAAACTATGCGGCTAAGTGGAAGGTTTTTCGTCGTTGGTGTAGGGATCATTCTGTAGATATATTTGATCCCTCTATACCAGACATTGCAAACTTTCTAGTATACTTGTTTGACGAAATCAAACTGCAGCCTGTTACTATAAAGGGTTATAGATCTATGTTATCTGATACCTATGCACATCATGATAGTTTACAAATTGGATCTAATGTCTCTTTATCGAAGTTGGTTAGAAACTTTTCGATAAATAGACCCAGAACTCTTAGATTAATTCCTAAGTGGAATTTAGCTTGGGTTCTCCTTAAATTGAAGGAAAAGCCATTTGAACCTCTTGGGACAGTAGATTTCAAATTCTTATCTTATAAGACAGCTTTTCTCTTAGCTTTCTCTTCTGCCAGAAGAGTCAGTGAGCTTCATGCACTATCGGTGGATGATTCTCATTATCGTAGTGTTGGGAACACTATCACCTTCACTACTAATGTGGGTTTTTTAGCTAAGAATCAGGCTCCTAATAAATATCCGGAACCTATTGTTATTAAGGCTCTTCCGTCTTCAGACGGACGTAGGCCTTTACTCTGTCCTGTTAGAGCACTACGTATCTATAAACAGAGATCTCAGTTTATCAGAAAGGGACGGAAACGTTTCTTTCTGTCTTTGATGCCTAATAGAAAGGACATTTCAGTCCATTCTATTGCTAGATGGATTCAGTTAACTATCCGTACTGCTTATGAAGATTTATCTTCTTCTCAGCAGTCTGTGCTTAAGATTTCTGCTCATGAAGTAAGAGCTCTTTCTACTTCCTGGGCGTATGCTAATAGTGTTGCTATTACAGATTTAATGAAGGCTGCTTATTGGTCTCAGCCATCCACATTTACGAATTTTTATCTCAGAAATATTGAGTCCATTTCTGGAGACCTGCATTGTTTAGGTCCGTTATCTGTTGCTCAGAATGTCGTCCACTAAACAGTTGCAACTATAGTTATGCAGGCTTTCTGTTCCGGCAGTGACTCCGTCTGGCTGCCCTCTTCGCTCTGGGCTATTTGACCCAGGGCAAGGGGAAGGGGGGGGGGGGGGCGGGTGTTCCCTTAGGTCACCTGCTTTATAGTGAAAAGCAAGGGAATGCCTCCTCCAAGTCAGTATTTCTGAGTCGCTTCCGGGATGGTTTTAAAGTGTAATATTAATGTTTAAATTCATTCATGTCTTATTTTTAAAGTGTAGCTCGGTGTGAAGCATTTGTATATGTCAAGTGTCAAACGGGCTTTAATATACAATACTCGGACACTTTTAAATGATTATAAAGAGTCTCAATTCTCTGGACTACTTTATTTATTGGCTTGCTTTAAAAATAATTAGTATAAGGGTTATACTGGATGTTAATAGAGAACATGAATGTTATTGTGCTCAATTATTAAGGGTAGTGTATCTTTCTAATTTAATATTAAATAAGAAAGATACATGTAAAGCCTAATACTCCTTTTCTCCTTAAGGGGTTACCTCTTTACTATATAGTTGAGCTTATTGGATTTTCCTCTATGTCCTAGGCCCTCCAGCCTGTTTACTATTCAGCTAAGTCTGGGTCATTGGTACAGTATAAAAATGTTAAAAAATTTATAGTAATTTATATATTTTTTATACTTACCAATGACCCAGACGGGGATGGCCCTCCCTGGAGTTGGGAACTCTTGCCTCCCCGCTGAGTACATAGCGCTGACCAGGCACTGCCAGTAAGAATGATAATTGGCGCCAATTTCGGGACGACTGCGTCACTGCGCATGCGCAGTAGAGGCGTAGTATGGAGGTCCTTTAGGACATGATTTCTTTTTGTTTTGGATGCAAATTTTGGGGATTGGGGGGCAAAATTTGTGTTTGGCCCTGGTTTTGTTGGAGTTAGCACCAGCTAAGTCTGGGTCATTGGTAAGTATAAAAAATATATAAATTACTATAAATTTTTTAACTTTCCAAAGAAACTGCTGCATCGGCTCCATGTAATTTACAAAGTGAGCAGTTGGGAAAAAAGATTATTTTTAAAAAAATTCAACAAAACCCATATCATGTGACCTCCTCATTGAAACACGCTCATTGAGCTCATTCTAGTGAGAGGTCACATGATATGATTTTGTTGAAAAAAAAAATTAGATTGACACATTTTGATATCTTGTACGTTGAGTAAAGGTTTACTGTAATTGCAAGGAAAATATTTAAAAATGTTTGTAAAATTTTTAGGCCCCATGGGAACCTTGGGAAGTGAAGCAGTGCTTGTTTACTGTGGTAAACAAGCTCTAGTTTTCTGGTAAAATAGGACCCAGTCACCAATGCATGGTGTGGAAGTCCTCTAAAATGCAGGCTTTTAGATCGGTCTAATTTGGGGACACCGGAGCCGCCTTAATTTAGGAACATTACACCTACCAGACCACTTGTTCTGGGCCTACTATGGGCACTCAAAATGAAGAAAAACATGTACTGAAACTGCTTCAACATTCAAACCTCCAAAATAAAAGAACTGACGAAGGGCAGTTGGATAATAATATCACACTGCCATCCATTTGTAAATCAACGGTTATAATGGGATATAAGTCCGAATTGGATCCAAAGGCCATAATATAATTTTTTGGTGTTCTACATCCGTAGGACATAGCACACCCAAAATTATATAACAGCCTTTGGGTCCACATCTGGACTGAATGGGATGATGCAGAGGGTGTGCTCCCAGTTACTGACTCAGATAATTGATAAACACTCAGAGTAAGTAGAATCAATCTCTTTGATCTCTATTGTACTCTGTTTTCCATTTTTGTCAGGAAGAACCTGGCCTAATTACAATTGATCTCCAGTTGACAGATAATTTGGGGACTTCTTTGAAAACTGGGGACACCTTTCAACAGCCTGACTTTGGGGAAATTTAAAAGCCTGCTAAAATGGGCAACATGGGTATAAACAATTGATTAAACTTGACTTTATCTCCATGTTGTGGCCATGATTAGCCATTGTGCAGAAATATGTGACCTAAAACACCAATAAATAAATGAATAAATCTTTCAGGATTATTTCTTATTCTTACTGTAGTTTTTCTTCATTGGAATCTGTATTCTAGGCTATATAACACAAAGAAAGATGAGCACTGTTGAGCCATCATCAAGGGTTGGTGTGACTCTAGACTTAATTCTGAAAACATTGATTGCATCGAGTGGATTTAATGACACAGAAACAAAAAACTGGGAAGCAATAGCTCGACTTATTCCAGGAACATCTGCAGCACAGGTGAGATATTACTTAAACAAACCAACCTAATCAGTCCTTCACTTATACTACATGAAAGAAACAGTTATTTTGGCATGGGCTGGCTTGTCATTTTGAAAATTGCAGGAGGGCCATTATGGTTCGCCTCAAATCACCCCAGGAGGGTCATTTTGGGTTCGCCTAAAACGACCCCAGGAGGGACATTTATGGTTTGTGGGGGCCATTTTGTTTCAGCCTGCTGGGTAGACATATAATTGTAAGGTACATGGCTTGTGTAATTATGATGTACGTCATCACGTAATGTGTAGATGCAGGCTTGAATATTTGGATGCAAGATACCAGGTTACCTATGACATTAACAGTGAGTGTTATAATTATCTTGCATCCAAATAACCAAGCCTGTATCTATACATTACATGATGACTGTACAAGCCAGTGCAATGAACTCACCTCCAGATGCTGATAACTTATGGCGAATCAATCAGATATGGGGGACGAATTGTCCCAGCTTTGAATTTGGGATGAAACGTCCCAGGCGAATCGTCAGGGGTCGAACTGGCTTGGGGATGATACATCCCATAATCGTGTGTGACATGAGAGTTGTCACAGTCTGATGTACAATGTAATAACTAATTACAACTTTGGAATTGGCAGACCTCTCGCTCGAATTTGGAAAGTTACTTTCTGTCTCTGGGTGACTGCGTCGACGACACACTACAAACTTCACAAATTAAGCTTTGTTACCTCCTTCAATCCACAAAAATTGCTGTTTGAGATGGCCGATTTTGAGGTGCCTTCAACTGAATTATTATGGGCCACAGAAATCGGGGTTAGGCAGACATTTACTGTCTGCGGAATTTTTAAATCAGGTGGGCGACTGCGACCCAGGGCGATCACCTGCCTCAAAATGACAAGCCTGCAGGGGAGGGTGGGGTTTTACAGTATGGCCACCATGGACTGGTCACTTTCCACGGGTGAACAGTATTTACACGGACTCATTGAAATTAGATTCCAAACACTAATTGTAGGAATAATCACCAAAAGTTTAATTAATGAAGCACCAGGTACAACCTGGTGCTTCATTAATTAAAATTTTGTTGTTGATGATTTTTATTACCTGGTAAATGCATGCATGGTCATTACTGCCCACATGTGGATTATGACCAGTTCACGGTGACTGTACTATAACTATTTCATGTTCCCAGCAGCGTTCATTGTGAGCCTTATAAAGTCTCTCAATTGAAAAATGAGGTTTCAAGGTCTTGAAAGTACTTAATTTTTGTATGTTAGCTTTGGAAGTTGTTGACTTTTGAGAATCCTTCAGAGTTTCAATTCCTGTTGCACAGAAATTTGAAATATTCTTAAAAATCAAGGATTTTGCCAAATAGAATCTGCTTCGGGTATTATACTTGTCATAAGGCCTCACAAAGTAGATCTTCTGTTTCTCAGACCATTTTTTGTAAAACTGCATGTGGGTGGGTGGGTGATTTTTTATTTTATTTTTTATTTTTTGTAATTATTTCTTTGCCATCAAAAGTTCATGTTCTTGGTTCGTTTTATGTTTCAGGCATCATAATCAACAGAATAGCATGGGCAGTGGTGAATTTTGTCCCTTGCGTGCAAGATGGCTTTGCTGTGCTGAAGCATTGCAAAGCCTCGTTGCACTTAAGGGTCAAATGTATCAATTTTGTTAACTTGGGTAAAATATCGAACATAAATAATTTAATTTTTATTTTTTCACGTTTGCATTGGTTGTAAAAAGAGAGCATGCAGCTGCCAAAAGGACCATGTAGGGGGGCCTGAGAAACAGATTTTTAACTTTTTAAGGCCTAAGTATGCTTGTTTGCAGTAAACTTGTATATCTATATTTTTATACTGTACCAATGACCCAGACATAGCTGGTGCTAACTCTTAAAATATAGGGCCAAACACAAATTTTGCCCCCCAATCCCCCAAATTTGCATCTAAAACCAAAGAAAACATGTCCTGAATGGCCCTCCACACTTCACCTCTACTGCGCATGCGCAGTGTCAAGGACGTTCCGAAATTGGCGCCATTAATCATTCTAAGTTTGGCCCTTCATCAGTTAACATCTGACTGATCTTTGTGCTTGTAAATCTCAGTTTAAATGATGCCAGACACATAAATATTACTGAAATGGTGATTCTAAGGAGGATAGAGAAGGAGGAGAGGAAAAATGTGTGACAGAATGTTATCAGGGCTGTAACTTAAAATTTTTTAATGAAATTATGTTAAGTTACTTATTTTCGAGGCAGCAGCCATTTTGTTGTCGTTCTGGTTATTTAGTTACACTGATTTTTCAGTGTTTTCCTCTCTCCCTTTCCTTTAAGTCCCCTCTTGCTATTCTCCCATGCTTTTGGCATAGTTTCTGTAATTTTTATTACTAAAATTTCTTGGGAGTTTTAGCTGAATAACAGAATGAATTCTGTTCTTTCCCCATGTTTACGTCTTCACCTACGGGTGGTTAGGCGTTGTGTTCTGCATCTACCATCTGATGTTCTGCAGTTTCTTCCCTGGAAGTCTCTGTTTTGCATCAGATAGTGTATTTTTGGTAACTGATTCCGGGCCTGGGTGCCTGGAGTCTTATTTTAGTGTTTTTACACTCATTGTTTACTTTTACAACAGCCCTCTGTGTGAGGGGGGGATTTCTTGAAAATAATATCTTGATGTTATTTTAATCATAACTAGATACATTATTATTGTTCGTAAGTGTTGAATAAATTGTTTAAAATATTTTTAAAATTTTTGTCCACACTTAGGCTTGGGATCCATTGGGGCTCAACGTTACTTTTCAGAAACTTGGGCTGTTCTGAAAAAATATTTTTCAAAATATTTTGATTTCAATTATTTTTTCTATATTAATGGATCATATTATTATTATGTATTTTGATTGCCAGGGGTTGGTGCGAGTACCAGGACTTTGTTTTCCGTTCACATTGAAAGGATTTTGATCAATTGTAATAAGAGGAAGTCTTCCTCTGACTTTATAATCATTCTATATGTGGTCAGTGTACTCGCATTAACTCCTGTTCTGTATCGTATGATTTCAATGACAACATGGGAAGCTTATGTCACGGTATGTTAGTGGGGAATTGGACACTCCGGTCCTTTCCCCGCAGGGTCACTCTACTTTATCATTTTCTATTTCAGACGATCAAGATTAGGGTGATGTATCTGTGATGTCTTCCAACAGTGTGCCTCCGTCGTCACAATTAATGAAGGGCTAGCGGAAAAGTGCTCATGTAATTACGCCAATTGCCTAAGAGGACCCTAGTAGGTTCGACGGCCTTTGACGTCCGCTAGCTCGCCCGGTGTAGCGTCCATTCATCGAATGGTTCGGCAGCCGGGTTCGTCCATTGCGGTCTAGAAGGAGTTTTGGGGTGATGCGAGCACTATAAATCAACCAAATGCACACCCAGTGACGGCGGATTAGAGGGAGAACGGAGGAAGCCTTTTAGTCCGGTTCATAGCTCGTTCTGGTCCATCCGGACGGCGAGCGAGAGAGGCCCCTCTCTCGTACAACAACATCTGGCCCCAGATGTTGTGGTACAAAATGTTTTGCATTCGGAGCATATGTCCGTCGCTCGGGACGCTCCGACATATAGGCAGTCCGGAGTAGACTGTCAATAAGGCTTCCTCATTCTCATGGTAGCGCACACGACCGCTCTTGGCTACGTGACCTCGGATATCCAGTCAGCTTCGCCAGTCAGAGAATCATCGGCGACCAGGTCACACCATCCGGTAGCCAGGGACTCGAGGCCTGCAGACTCCGGACGTTCGCATAGGAAAGTGTGCGGGAGTCAACGTACACGGAGCTTCCGGTGGCAATGCACCATAAGACCGCTACTGCACAGGCCTCGGGAACGGACGTGCCTTCCTAAATAGCACAGCTTATCGCAGCATCCCAGCATCAACTGAATCTGTCGCATATTTTTTATCCGACGATGCTGGGTCGGGACGCTCCGTGGAAGCGGGTACGGACGTCCGAAAATTTCATCCGGTCCGACGGGATACCGAAAGGGATTCGGAGGATTTTGAGCTTTCCCTTTCGGAACAACATATGCTGTTGTGTATGTCATCTGACTTGATCTTCTACAGCTTCTTTCGTCGGACCAGAATGCTGCGATGCCGGATAAGAAACTGATAGCGTCGGTGGACTTAGAAATTTTTGGTTTGGTTCAGGGATATCATCCCTCAGTTCCGACATAGTCCAATAATGTCACACAAACTTTCGAATTATTGAACGACGCTATATATATTATTATTATATGCTTGCTATTACCAAGCATTTCTGGTTTCTTGTTCGCAAAGTTACGGAGATGTCTTTCAAAAGTGTGCCTCTGTCGTCATAGTTAATGAAGAGCTAGCGGCAATAAGTGCTCATGGAATATGTCTATCGCCTAAGAGGTCCCTTGTAGGATCGACGGAGTGACATTCGCTAGTTCACCCGGTGTAGCGTACATTCATCAAATGGTTCGGCTGCCGGGTTCGTCCGTTGCGGTCTAGGAAGGAGATTTGGGTGATGCGAGCACTATAATTCTTTAGTACTCACCCAGTGACGGCGGATTGAGGACAGATCGGAGGAAGCCTGTTAGTCCGGTTCCTGGCTTGTCCAGGTCCGTCCGGGCTATGAGCGAGAGAGGTCCCTCTCGCATCCAACAAAATAGGGGACCGCATGTTGTGGTTCAGATATTTTACATTCGGAGCATATGTCTGTCGGTCGGGACGCTCCGTTATATTGACAGTCCGAGAGACTGTCGATAATGCTTCCTCATCCTCACAGCAGGGCACACGACCGCACATTGGCTACGTGACCTCGAGTATCCGATCAGTTTCGTCATTCAGTGATTCCACGGCGAATAGGTCACGCCATCCGGTAGCCAAGGGACACGAGGCCTATACACTCCGTTCGCTCGCATATTAGTAGTATGCACGGGGTAACGATCTTGGAGCTTCTAGCGGCAATGCATTGTAGGACCGCTTCTCCTCAGGCCTCAGTGACGGACGTGCTATCCGAGTTAGCACAGTTTTTTCGCAGCATCCCAGCAATCGACAGTTTCTTAGTCGAATCAGGAATTATCTGACGGCGCTGGGTCGGTGCGGTCCGCGGTTGCATCAGGTACGGACGACCGAACGCTTTATAGGGTCCGACAGGATGGCGAAAGGGATTCGAAAGATTTCGAGTTTTCCCTTTCATAGCATCGGAAGCTGCCATTCATATCTTCTGGCATTATCTTCCAGTGATTGTTATTTCGGACTACATTGCTGCGATGTTGGATAAGAGACTTATAGCGTCATTGGACACGGAATTTTTGGATTGGTTCAGGGACATTTTCCCTGACTTACCGACACAGTCCAATATTGTCATTAGAACATGTGTATTATTTATCGACGCTATGTATGCATATAAGCCTGCTACCAAGCATGATAGTTTAGTTTCTTGTCCGCAATGCTCATTTCTGCCTTTTTATCATTTATACGAATAATTTATTTTGGCAGAGCAGGGCATACCAAGAGTTCATATGCATCTAGACGGCGTGGTTAAAGACTGGAAATTTTCTTTTTCGCCGTCTGTCTTTTCCAACCACAATGTTGGAAACGACAATGATGTCTAGTAGACTTAATTAGATGCTTTATCATACGTAATCCACCTTACTGAGGCGTTATCATTACGTCTTCAAGAAAAGAATTACGGGATATTATCCTCAATGTGATTTCTTTTGTGGGCAGTAGTTTGTTCACGTATAACTCCGCCCTTCAGTGGCTGATTGGAGTTGGTTAGACGTGACGCAGCCCTAGCTACATCCACGTGCATGGATAGTAAGGTGAAGGACTCTCTCAGAGTCGCTTCGTTCTCGGAGAAGCTTCTCTTCGACGGCAACTTTTCAGCAATCCATGAATTGCTCGATTTACACGTTCTCTTGTCTATCTAGTGTTGCAAGAGATTCAGACTGGGGCAAACATTCGGTGGTTGACTCAGAGAGTGCCACTGCAGTTGCCGGATCCGAGTGTTATAATTATGACGGTTGCCAGTCAAACAGGTTGGGATATAATATTGATCCCAACGGATTCGAAGTGCCAGGGTCTTTGGGTTCCGCAGTCTCTAAGCAAGCACTTATCTTCCGCGGAATAATGTTTTTTAGGCTTGCTTTATGTCATTGGATGAACATTATTCAGAAACGCATGTCCATATCCTGTCCGTTAATTCGACAGTAGTGGCGTATCTCCGGAACCAGGGAGGCACTCATTCGTTTCCGTTATTCAATTTAATGGAAAGAATCCTTCTGTTTGTTATAGTACACCAAGTTCTGTTTCGGTCCGTCATATTCCGGGTCGTCTGATTGTTTTACCGGACTCCCGTTCACTTATGAGTCGCTTGTTGCCGTCAGAATGGACTCTCAACAAACAAGTATTCAATCAGATTTGCTATCAATGGGAGCGCCCAATGATAATTTATTTACGACACAGCTTGCTAATCAATTGCAGATGTATGTGTTTGCTTGTCCGGATCTCTGAGCTAATGTTGTTAACGCTCTATTGATCTAATAGGACGGAATGATAGGATATGCGTATCCTCCGGCGCTGTTGTTTCAGCAGGTATTGCTAAGATAGACAACCACAATACATTTCTGTTGATAGCATCTCTGTCTTCACAGAGACCATGGGTAAATTTACTCTGATGTCTACTGTGGGACTTAACGCGAAATCTTCCTTAATGAGAGGATCTTTTTTCGCTGGGTAAAATCGTGTCATCTTTATCACAACCCGCAAGGTCGCAACCTTCACGTATTCCGTTGTGTGGTCCGTATTGCATTGTAAGCATTGTACTGGACGAGCTTTGGACGCGATTTCTTACTATAGGAGATCCTCTTC
This sequence comes from Pictodentalium vernedei, assembly GCA_031216915.1. Lineage (NCBI taxonomy): Eukaryota > Metazoa > Mollusca > Scaphopoda > Dentaliida > Dentaliidae > Pictodentalium > Pictodentalium vernedei. Next base: position 212,015,711 of record CM062294.1, on the reverse strand, counting down.
TTCGCTATTCTATGCAGCTAAAGTGGAGGCTCTTCCGTCGTTGGTGTAGGGATCACTATGTTCATATTGTTGATCCCTCCATACTACTCATTGCAACTTTTTAGTATACTTGTTTGACAAGATCTACTGCAGCCTGTTATTATTAAGGTTAGAGGTTTATGTTACCTCATACCTATGCACTCTATGATAGTTTACAATTGAGTCTTATGTCTCTTTATCTAAGTCAGTTAGTAACTTTTTGATAAATAGACTTAGAATCATTAGATTAAATTCCTATATGGAATTTAACTTCAGTTCTTATTTAGCTAAGTAATCATTTGAGCCTCTGGAAACAGTAGTTTTCAAATTCTGACCTTTTAGTAATTCTGTTGGCTTCTCTTTTACTGAAGAGTCAGTGAGTTTCATGCACTATCGGTGGATGATTTTCACTTTTGTAGTTTCGGAATCACTACTTCCTTTACTATTTAGGTTGGATTTTTGCATAAGAGTTAGGCTCCTAATATCCGGAACCTATTGTTATTAAGGTCCTTCCGTCTTCGTACGGGCATAGGTCTTTACTCTGTCCGGTTAGAGATTATGTATTTATAAACAGATATCTGTTTATTACTACGGGCATAAACTTCTTCTGTTTTTGATGCCTATTAGAAGGACGTTACGCTCCATTCTATTGCTAATGGATTCTATTAACTATCGATACTGCTTATGGTATATCTTTGACTCAGCAGTTGTGTTTGAGATTTCGGCTCATGAAGTAAGAGTTGTTCTACATCTTGGGCTTACATTAATAGTGTCGCTATTATAGATTTTTGAAGGCTGCTCATTGCACTCAGCCATCCACATTCATGAATTTTTTATCTCAGAAATATTGAGTCCATTTCTGGAGGCCTCTATTGTTAGGTCTTTTATCTACTGCTCAGAATGTCATTCACTTAACAGTTGCTACTATAGCTAGGTAGGCTGTCTGTTTCGGCAGTGACTCTGTTCTGCTGCCCTCTTCGCTCTGGGCTATTTGACCCAGGGCAAGAAAAAGGGGGGGGGGGAGTGTGTTCCCTTGGGTCACCTGTTTTACTATGAAAACAAGGGGATACCTCCTCCGGAGTTAGTAATTCTGAGCTGTTATTGGGATGGTTGTTTAGTGAGAAATTTATGTTTTAAAAATTCATTCAAATCTTAGTTTTTAAAGTATAGCTTTTGAATATAGCACGTGTCAACGGACATGATTATGCAATCCTCAGACACTTTTAAGGAGTATAAAGAGTCTCTATTCTCTAGACTTACTTTATTTATTGGCTTACTTTAAAAATTATTAGTATAAGGATTATACTAGATATTAATAGAGTACATGGATGTATGATGCTCAATTTTGGAAGGTGTTGTATCTTTCTAATTTATCATAAATAAGAAAGATACATGTAAGGCCTATTACTTCTTTTTCCCTAGAGGGGATGACTCTATTTTATATTATTGAGCGTATTCCATCTTGCTCTATGTCCTTGGCCCTCCAGCCTTTTTACTATTCAGCTATGTCTGGGTCATTGGTACAGTATAAAAATGTTAAAAAATTTATAGTAATTTATATATTTTTTATACTTACCAATGACCCAGACGGGGATGGCCCTCCCAGGAGTTGGGAACTCTTACCTCCCCGCTGAGTACATAGCACTTACCAGGCACTGGTTATTAGAATGATTAATGGCGCCAATTTCGGAACGTCCTTGACACTGCGCATGCACAGTAGAGATGAAGTGTGGAGGGCCATTCAGGACATGTTTTCTTTGGTTTTAGATGCAAATTTTGGGGATTGGGGGGCAAAATTTGTGTTTGGCCCTATATTTTAAGAGTTAGCACCAGCTATGTCTGGGTCATTGGTAAGTATAAAAAATATATAAATTACTATAAATTTTTCAACTTTTGAGTTGTGATCAGAAATTATCCTTATTAGTACCCTACGGGAACCGTAAGGGGACTATAGGATTGCACTCTGTCCGTCTATCCGCACACACAAATGACTACTTATGTGGCTACGAGTTAGTAAAACAGGATACTTATGCGGTTAATGTCTGTTACGTGGCTAGTCACGTAACAAAATCTCTTATTGTGTGGAGGAGGGGGGGGGGGGGGGTGGTTGGGGAGCAGGGTTTGGATAAATGTAGAGTTGGGTTAGGGCATTCTGGGGTGGGGTGGACTGGGGGTCAGTGTTAGAGTTATGTGGCTAGGGTTAGGGTTAGGGTCAGTTTTCCCCCCCCAAAACTTGTTTTATTATGTTGAACATGCGTTTTAGGTCAGCCACCTAACCTTTCCATAAAATTATTAATAGCCGCATAAGTAGCCATTTGTAAGAACGTCCGTCCATCTATCTGTCTGTCTGTTTTTATGTCACCACCTCTCTCTCCAACATGCTTTTTTTCAAAATCCAAGATGGCGGAATGGCGGCCATTTTTGTTGTGTTTTTTAAGCTTTTTTCTCTATTTTCATGTTACCACCCCTCCCTCCAACATGGTTCAAGCTACACTTTGCATATTTGGCACATGGATAGAGGGTTGGGAGGGGATGATGCACGTTCAATATTTTTTTTTCAAAATCCAAGATGGCGGCCATTTTTGTTATGTTTTTTAAGCTTTTTTCTCTATTTTATGTTACCACCCCTCCCTCCAACATGGTTCAAACTACATCTTTCATATATGGTACATGGGTTGTGAGGGGATTATGCACGCTCAATATTTTTTTTTCAAAATCTAAGATCTGTCTGTCTGTCCATCTGTCTGTCTGTTTTTATGTTACCACCTCTCCCTTCAACATGCTTTCAGCTACACCTTTCATATTTGGTACGTGGATAAATGGTTCTGAGGGGATGATGCACACTCAATATTTTTTTTTCAAAATTCAAGATGGTGGAATGGCGGCCATTTTTGCTGTGTATTTTAAGGGTTTTTTTCTCTACATTTTTGTACTGTACCAATGACCCAGACTTAGCTGGTGCTAACTCTTAAATTCTAGGGCCAAACACAAATTTTGCCCCCCCAATCCCCCAAATTTGCATCAAAATCCAAAAATTAGATGTCCTATGTGGTCCTCTATACTTGTGTCCATGAGCAGTGTCCAGGAAGTAACGAAATTGGAGCCAAATCCTCATTCTTTGTTTGGCCCTTTCAATTAGTAACATCTCACCGATATCTGTGCTTATAATCTCAGTTTAAATGATGCCAGACACAAAATCATGAAAGAAATGGTGGATCTAAGGATGAAATAAGAGGATGAGAGGAAGAAACAGTGGAAGGAATATGTTCAGGGCTGTAATTTATAATTTTTATGCAAAATTATTTCATGTTCCCTAATTTCAGGGCATAGACCTCATGTTTACATTCTTGTTATGAAATTTCCACAGTTTGTTCAGAGTTTCTTCTCTCCCTTTCCTTTATACCCCCCTTGCTATTCTCCCATGCTTTTGGCATAATTTTTGTAATTTTTTTTACTGAAATTTTTTGGGAGTTTTGGCTTGGTAACAGAATGTTTATTCTGTTTTTCCCCATGGTTACGTCCTCACCCTTGGGTGGTTAGGCGTTTCGGTCATGCATCTACCATCCGATGTACTGCAGTTTCTTCTCAGGAAGCCTCTGTTTTACATCAGATAGTGTTAAAATTGGTTACTGATTTCGGGCTGTATTTTCAGTGCCTGGAGTATTGTTTCCAGTTTTTATTCACTTTTGTTTATGTTGACAACGGTTACTTCTGACAGTGATTCCTTGTCTTCTATAGGTTCTTCTCATAGCCAGATACATGAATATTGTCCGTAAGTGTAACATTAATTTTAAACATGTTTTAAAAATTTTTGTCCACACTTAGGCTTTTTTGGGATCCATTTGGGCTCATCGTTCCCATTGGGAACTTGGGCTCATCTTGAAATTTTTTCCAAAAATTTTTTCTTTTGAATTAATTTTCGAAATGTTTGTAATGGATTATTATTATTATGTATCTTTGTTTTCAAGGGTTGGTGCGAGTACAATGACTGTTTAATATTTTTCCAAATGAAAGAATATTGTTCTATTGTAAATCGAGGAAGTCTTCCTCTGATTCTCAAGTTCATTGTATTTGTTCTAGTATGTGTACTCGCACTAATTCTTGCTCAGTGTGTTCCAATTCAGATGACAAACGTTGGAGATGTGTGTCACGGTATATTGTTAGTGGTGAGAGGTCCGTGCCAGTCCTCTCTCCACAGGGTCACTCTAGTTTTTTCAGTCTCTTTTTCAGAGGAACAAGAACAGGGTGATGTTTCCGTGATGTCTTCAAAAGTGTGCTTCCATCGTCGCAATAATGAGCTAGCGGCAAAGTGCTCATTGAAATGCGGCAAGTGTCTGAGAGGTCTCACGTAGGATCGACGGTCACTTGTCGTCCACTAGCTACCCTGGTGAAGCACTCATTCACAAAATGGTTGTGACACCGGGTTCGTCTGTTGCGGTCCATGTGTGGAGAAGGGGTGTTGCGAGCACTACAATCTCGGATCACGCACACCCGGCGACGACGGATCGGAGGATGGAACAGCGGAAGCCAGTCAGTCCGGTACCAAGCTCGTCCAGGTCTGCCCAGACCACGAGCGAGAGAGGCCCCTCTCTCTTATAACAACATCTGGTACAGATGTTGTTGTTTATCACGTTCGTTAGTCGGAGCATACGTCCACTCCTCCTGCTCGGGACGCTCCGTCGCATCGACAGTCAGACGCGGCTTGTCTATTGGCTTCCTATCCTCACGTCAGCTCACATGACCGCACCTTGGCTATGTGACCGCCGATATCCAGCCTGCTTCGCCGATCAGGGAGTCCACGTCGACCAAGTCACGCCATCCGCTAGCCAGGGACACGAGGCCTTTCCAGTCGGGACATTCGCATATGAGAAGTATGGAAGAAATTAACGTCCCAGGAGCTTTCAGCGGCTAAATTACGTAAGACCGCGGCTCCACAGGCCTCCATGACGGACTTGCTGTCACAGATAGCTCAATTCATCGTAGCATCCCAGCAGCTATCAGAAACTCTTTCTGTAAAGAAACTGTCTGAGCAAGCTGGGTCGGTTCGCTCCCCTGCAGAGTCAGAAAGGGACGACCGAGATTCTTATGTGGTCTAGGCAGATGGTAAAAGGGAATCAGCGCAGCTGAAATTTTCCCTTTCCGAACAACTTAATGTGGCCGTAGATTTCATCTGGCATCACCTTTTAGAAGTTGTTTTTCCGGACCAAAATGCTGTGTTACCTGATAAGAAACTGAAAGCGTCACTGGACACAGACTTTTTTGGCCTGATTAGGTGCACTGTCCCTGAGTTTCCGACCCAGTCCAGAAATGTCACACGGACATTTGAACTTTTGAATAACGCTATATTCAAGCTAGCCTCTAAGACTGGCAAATCTGGTTTCTTATCGCCTAGCCCAATACAACTGCCTTTCATCAATGCTTGACATGGATTTGAAACAGCAGGACAAGGCGTACCGAGTGTTCCTCTGCGTTTGGACGACCAGGCTGAAGACCTGGAATTGTCATTGCCGGCATCCATGTCTATTAACTCCAGGATACTGGAGAAGACAATCTCGTCTAATAGAATTTAGATGCATTATCTTACGCAGATCACCTTACCAGAGCGGTATCATTTCGTCTCGAAGGGAAAGAATTCCAGGATGTTCAAACTTCCTTAAGAGTTCTTTCGAGGGCTATAGCATATTCTAAGTATAACTCCGCCCTTTCAGTGGCAATATGGAGTTAGTCAGACGTGATGCTACCCTGGCTGCATCCACAAGAGTGGATAGTAAGGTGAAAAACTCTCTTCCAGACGCTCCGGTCTCAGGAGAGCTTCTCTTCGACGTTAAGCTTTCTACAATCTATAATCAGATTACTAAGAAAGCGTGGGATTCTCTGCTTTTATTTCCGCTTTGAAAAAGTCGGACTCAGCAGGGAGGAGTAAAGTAGGCACTTCGGGGGCGAATACGTCCAAAGGAAGTTCCTATAGAGGATCTAAGAAAGCCTCTACGTCTTATTCCGGAGACTGTCAGAGTAGCGACTCACATAGGGGTCGTAATGCTAGCCGAGATAACCGGTCAGATGCCACTAGGTCGACGGGACGTGGAAGATGTGGTTTCTCCTCCCGCAATCCTCGCAGGGCCAGGAGGTGATGGTCTAAACCTCTATTGCGTTCCAGTGGGTGGAAGGCTGTCGAGATTCTTAACCAATTGGTTGTCAATTACGGACGAACCATGGGTGCAAGGGGTTATTTCCGAAGGTCTAAAACTGTCCTTCAAGAAAAAACCTCCGTTAACTCGGAAGTCCATGCTGGTCTCTGCTTCCATTAAACGTTCAGAAGAGAGATTTGCTTCTATCAGAAGTTCAATCTCTTCTGGACAAGAACGCTGTAGACATTGTAGAAAACCAGGAATCTCCAGTTTTCTGCAGTCACCTGTTCCAGGTTCCAAGATCAGACGGCTCGTTTCATCCAGTTATAGATCTGAGCTGGATAAACAAGCTGATTTTGGCTCCCCAATTTTATATGGAGACCATCCGATCGGTCAAAGCGAGCACTCGAGTGAACGATTATGCTGCAAGCATAGATCTCAAGGTTGTGTACTTTTACGTCATGGTACGTCCGGCATTTAGAAAGTGCCTTCGCTTCGCTGTCCCAGGAGTTGTTTTCAGTTCTGAGCAATGATGCTCTGGTCTGAATCTAGCGCCCTGGGCCTTCACTCGAATGATGATCTCGGTAATGACTCATTTCCGAGCTCATTTGTCTGTGGTAACGTCGGCCTACTTGGACAACATTCTTCAGGGTTACAGCAGCAAGTTAACACTTCAGAACGATGTTCAGAGTCTGCTTCAATTGCTCTGATGTCTCGGTTTCATAGTAAACAAAAAGAAGTCGGATCTAGTGTCGTCCAAATCATTCACCCACGTGGGAATGAGCTTAGAGATGCACAACAATCTCGTTCGTCTGCTGTTAACCAGAGCGATATTAGTCAGTTGTTACGCTCACTTTTGTCTTCACTCAGATGTAGTAATAGCGAGAGAATTCATGAGACTGACAGGTTTGTGCGGACCCGCTGCGGATCTTATTCTGATGGAGCGGCTATGCTTGTCGAATCATGTGAAACATGAGATTCAGACTTGGGCAGACATTCAGTTGTTAACTCAGGGAGTACCACTGCAACTGCCGGATCCAATTTTTTTTATATTGACGGATGCGAGTCAAACAGGTTGGGGTGCAACTTTGAGCCCATCATATTCAAGGTGCCAGGGTCCTTGGGATCCACAGTTCCTAAACAAGCACATAAACATCAAAAGATGATGTCGATTGGCTTGCGCTACGTCAGTGGATGAACATCATTCAGAATTCGCATGTTCAATTTCTGTCCGACAATTCGACAGTAGTGGCATATATTCGGAACTAGGGAGGCACTCATTCCATTCCGTTGTTCAATCTAACGGAAAGAATTCCTCTGTTTGTCCTAGAGCATCAAGTTCTTCTATCGGTCTGTCATATTCCGGGTCGTCTGAACGTTCTAGCGGACTCCCTTTCTTGGAAAGGCTGCAGGTTGCCGTCAGAATGGACTCTCAACAAACGAGTATTTAATCAGATTTGCTACCTATGGGATCGTCCAATGATAAACTTTTTTGCGACGCATCACAACAATCAGTTGCAGACGTATGTGTCTGCATGCCCAGATCCTTGAGTGTTTGCAGTAGACACCCTCTCGATATCTTGGGACGGAATGATAGAATACGCATATCCTCCAGCTCCGTTGATTCAGCAGATATTGCTGAAATTCAAGCAATCTCAATGCTAGATTCTGTTGGTAGCATCTCTGTCACCCCAGAGACCATGGATAAATCTACTCAGGTGTCTGTTGTGGGACATTCCGTGGAAGATTCCTCCACAGGAGGACCTTCTTTCGCAGGGGAAATCGCCCACACTGCATCACAACCCGCAAGGTCTCAACCTTCACATATTTCCGTTGTGCGGTCCTTCTTGCACAGCATGCATTTTACAGGATGAGCAGTGGATGCAATTTCTAACTGTAGGAGGACCTCCTCTTCGCTAAATTATACTGCTAAGTGGAAGGTTTTTAAATGGTGGTGTAGGGATCATTCTATTGAAATTTATGATCCCTCCATTCCAGACATTGCTAATTTTCTGGTATACTTGTTGGACGAGATCAAACTGCAGCCTATAACCATTAAGGGTTATAGGTCTGTGCTACCAGATACCTATGCTCATCATGATAGCTTACAGATTGGATCTAATGTCTCTTTATCTAAGTTAGTGAAAAACTTTTCGATAAATAGACCTAGAACCCTTAGGTTAATTCCTAGTCAGTAATTCCAAGTCGGTGCCGGGATGGTTTTAAAGTGTAAAGCTAATGTCTATCTCATTTATGTAATATTTTTAAAGTGTAGCTTGGTGTGAAGCATTTGTATATGTCACATGTCATACGAGCGCTAATATACAATCCTCAGACACTTGTAAATGAGTATAAAGAGTCTCATTCTCTGGACTATCTTTATTCATTGGCTTTCCTTTAAAAAGATTAATATAATGGGTTATACTGGATGTTAATAGAGATCATTGGAGGGGATAATTTTGTTTACATGTAATTGAGCCTGTTGGATTTTCCTTTATGTCCTAGGCCCTCCAGCCTTTTTTCTATTTAGCTAAGTCTGAGTCATTGGTACAGTATAAAAATGTTAAAAAATTTATAGTAATTTATATATTGTTCATACTTACCAATGACCCAGATGGGGATGGCCCTCCCGTGAGTTGGGAACTCATACCTCCCTGCTGATTACATAACTCTTACCAGGCACTGGTTGTAAGAATGAGGATTTGGCTCCAATTTCGTTACTTCCTGGACACTGCGCGTGCGCAGTGGACAAAAGTATGGAGGACCACATAGGACATCTAATTTTTGGATTTTGATGCAAATTTTGGGGATTGGGGGGGGGGGGGGGGGCAAAATTTGTCTTTGGCCTTAGAATTTAAGAGTTGGCACCAGCTAAGTCTGGGTCATTGGTAAGTATAAAAAATATATAAATTACTATAAATTTTTTAACTTTTATGTTACCACCCCTCCCTCCAACATGGTTCAAGCTACACTTCTCTCAATTCTCAATTTTTAAATTCCATTCACATTTGAAATCCTGTCTGATAACCTGTATTTACCCAAACCACCCCCCCCCCCCCCCCCCCCCCCAGGTCTAACACTCCTGTTGTCATGAAACCTGAATTGTCCCCAAGACGAACCGTCCCCAATTATTTTACCAAAACTGATACTCCTGCTGACTGGTCATGTCTTATGTGACAAAAACACCTTATGTCACAAAAGGGCCGTAGGGGACTAATACCACCTCGGTGGTCAAACACTTGTTTTAACTGATATCTGTATACTTAATCACATGTTTATTTAAGGCTGAATGACACTGCCTAGAAAAATCTAAAAAATTATTTAAAAGATCTTTGAAAATGGCTTGAAAGGGTCCTCAGAATTCCTTAAATTATCTCATCCTTGAGACCATGATTCCTGCCCAATAGCTTTCGGAATATACAGCCTTTGAGTTACAATTTCCTTCATTTCCTAAGACCTAATATTAGTCAACATTCCACCTTTATGGAATCATTATGAATGTTAAATGCTCAGTGCTTAACCCTTTACCCAACACAAACTTTGAAATTATTTTTGTTGTTGTTTTTTCAACTTTTTCCAAAAATATTTTCTCCAAAAATATCATTTCAGCCCTCATTGGGATGAGCTCAGTGAGCTGATTCCAATCAGGGGGTAGCCACATGATATGGTTTTGTTCGAATTCTGTAAAAAAAGTTTTTTAAACTGGGCAGATGTGGTCAATTCATTAGGTAAAGGGTTAATTATGAAGAAAAAGCTGAAGTTGTAAAACTTAACATCTCCTGAGCATGAGCTTTTGAGAATCAGTTGCACGATTCTAAAAATTACACTTTCAAGATCCACAAATAAGTTAACTTAAATATCACTTTTGGTAACTCAAAAAACTATTGAACTTTCTTTGAAAATATTGTTTTTTTGATGTTTTTCTTCTTACTAAAGTTTTAATTTGAAAGAATTTCAATCCATTTGTGAATGTTGTATGTAAAAATACTGGGGCTCAATATTTTGATGCAGTGGTTCAATAAGTGTAGCTGGAGAATTGGTAGACAATTGGCTGATTTGTGTAGGAATGATGTTCAGATACAGATGCAAAAATGTTTCTTGAACAGCTGAAACTTTTCATTTTTTGGTCTCAAATGAGTTTCTTCTAATGAGGGTTCATACACTCTGTTTTGGAAGTAAGATTGAAAAAAAACTGATAAAATATGGAGAGTGATTTTTGTGAATTGCACTCGCCAGATATAGCTTTTGTGTCAGTTAAAAGGCTTATTCAGTATGTAAAATTATTGATGCATTTTATTTGAATTAGAATGTAATCCTCCTGATGGAAATAAGCTCATATAGTTTCAGTCAAATGAGATATAATAATTTAAATGCCTGAGGCCAAATAGGTCTATAAGGCCTCCCGAAGTAGATCTGTTTCTCGGGTCATTTTTTTGTAAAATTGCATATGGGTGGGCAGTTTTTAGCTGACCTGACTGAAAGTCAGGGTGAGCTTTTCTTATCACTCTTCGTCCGTCGTCCGTCGTCTGTCGTCCGTCGTCCATCATCCTGCGTGAAGGTGGTGTTTGAGCCTCTTTCTCCTAAACCACTGGCCACATTTTAATTAAATTTCATGTCAGTAGTGGTTATATAGGGACATTTTGATTTTTATCCAAATTAGGTTTCGGCTCATATTGAGCAGAGGTGTGGGGGAAAAAATGGCCAAATTTTTTGAAAATCTTCTTCTAATGAACCACCAGTAGCAGAGACTTGATATGTGGTATACAGAGTCCTTTTGAGGTTTAGAATCAAGTTTGTTCAAGAGAAGTTTGTCGGGCATTATTTGCCTTTGTTATGGGAGGGGCAAAAATTTTGGCCACGCCTAAAATTTCTATTTTCTGAACTGTGAGGTCGATTTGAACCAAATTTGATATGAGATGATAATGGGTCATAAGTAGTTGATTGATGCAAAAAAAAATTTTCTCATTGCCCCGTGGGAACCTCGGGAGCTAAAAATAGGAAAAACCTTAAAACTTCCATATCTCCAAAACTATACGGCACAGAGAATTCTTATTTTGTATAAAGCTTACTTTTATCCAGTAGAATAGAATGGTTAAAAAAATCCTATCGGTTTGATCACAAGGTACTTTTTTCAGGACTTTGAAAAAGTGCTGAGTCAGCACTTTTTAACACTGTAGGCAATGGGAAAAACATCAAAAAATCTTCTTCTCCAGATGCCGCAGGCAGAATCTTTTGATATTTGTATGCAACATTGTGGGGTGGATCTGATTCAAGTTTGTTCAAATCGGCTCCCTAGATTCATATTTGGGCTCACTATAGAAGCTCGAATTCGAACTTAGTGCATTTCAGGCAAATTTCTTAAAAAATCTTCTTCTCCAGATCCAGCAGGCAGAATCTTTTCATATTTGGTATGCAACATTGCGGGGTGGATCTGATTCAAGTTTGTTCAAATCGGCCCCCTGGGTTTATATTTGGGCTCTGTATAGGAGCCCAAATTTGAACTTAGTGCATTTCAGGCAAATTTCTTAAAAAATCTTCTCCAGATCCAGCATGCAGAATCTTTTCATATTTGGTATGCAACATTGTGGGGTGGATCTGATTTAAATTTGTTCAAATCGGCTCCCTAGATTTATATTTGGGCTCACTATAGAAGCTCGAATTCGAACTTAGTGCATTTCAGGCAAATTTCTTCAAAAATCTTCTTCTCCAGATCCAGCAGGCAGAATCTTTTGATATTTGGTATGCAACATTATGGGGTGGATCTGATTCAAATTTGTTCAAATCGGCTTCCTAGATTCATATTTGGGCTCACTATAGAAGCTCGAATTCGAACTTAGTGCATTTCAGGCAAATTTCTTAAAAAATCTTCTTCTCCAGATCCAGAAGGCAGAATCTTTTCATATTTGGTATGCAACATTGCGGGGTGGATCTGATTCAAGTTTGTTCAAATCGGCCCCCTGGGTTTATATTTGGGCTCTGTATAGGAGCCCAAATTTGAACTTAGTGCATTTCAGGCAAATTTCTTAAAAAATCTTCTCCAGATCCAGCATGCAGAATCTTTTCATATTTGGTATGCAACATTGTGGGGTGGATCTGATTTAAATTTGTTCAAATCGGCTCCCTAGACTTATATTTGGGCTCACTATAGAAGCTCGAATTCGAACTTAGTGCATTTCAGGCAAATTTCTTAAAAAATCTTCTTCTCCAGATCCAGGAGGCAGAATCTTTTGATATTTGGTATGCAACATTATGGGGTGGATCTGATTCAAGTTTGTTCAAATCGGCTTCCTAGATTCATATTTGGGCTCACTATAGAAGCTCGAATTCGAACTTAGTGCATTTCAGGCAAATTTCTTAAAAAATCTTCTTCTCCAGATCCAGTAGGCAGAATCTTTTGATATTCGGTATGCAACATTGTGGGGTGGATCTGATTCAAGTTTGTTCAAATCGGCCCCCTGGGTTTATATTTGGGCTCAGTATAGGAGCCCAAATTTGAACTTAGTGCATTTCAGGCAAATTTCTTAAAAAATCTTCTTCTCCAGATCCAGCAGGCAGAACCTTTTCATATTTGGTATGCAACATTGTGGGGTGGATCTGATGCAAATTTGTTCAAATCGGCTCCCTAGATTCATATTTGGGCTCACTATAGAAGCTCGAATTCGAACTTAGTGCATTTCAGGCAAATTTCTTCAAAAATCTTCTTCTCCAGATCCAGCATGCAGAATCTTTTGATATTTGGTATGCAACATTCTGGGGTGGATCTGATTCAAGTTTGTTCAAATCGGCCCCCTGGGTTTATATTTGGGCTCAGTATAGGAACCCAAATGTGAACTTAGTGCATTTCAGGCAAATTTCTTTCAAAATCTTCTTCTCAAGATCCAGCAGGCAGAATCTTTTCATATTCAGTATGCACCATGCTTAGGGGGGTGAGATTCAAGTTTGTTCAAGCCAAGTCCCTGGGTTCATATTTGGGCTCAATATGGTAGCCCAAATTATAACTTAGTTCAAAATGAGGAATTTTCTTTAAAAATCTTCTTCAGATCCAAGGGTCGGAATGTTTTGATATTTGGTATGCAGCATCCTTAGGGGGTGAGATTCAAGTTTGTTCAAGCCATGCCCCTAGGTCCATATTTGGGCTCACTGTGGGAGCCCGAATTATAACTTAGTTCAAACTGAGGAATTTTCTTTCAAAATCATCTTCTTCGGATCCAGTAGTCGGAATGTTTCGATATTTGGTATGCAGCATTCTTAGGGGGGTGAGAATTAAGTTTGTTCAAGCCATGTCCCTAGGTCCATATTTGGACTCACTGTGGGAGCTCGAATTGTAACTTAGTTCAAAATGAGGAATTTTCTTTAAAAATCTTCTTCTTCAGATCCAGCAGTCAGAATGTTTTGATATTTGGTGTGCAACATCCTTAAGGGGATGAGATTCAAGTTTGTTAAAGCCAAGTCCCTGAGTTCATATTTGGGCTCCCTGTGGGAGCCTGAATTATAACTTAGTTCAATATGAGGAATATTCTTTAAAAATCTTTTTTTTTTTAGATCCACTGGTCAGAATCTTTGGATATTTGGTGTAAGCTTTTCTTAGGAGGAGCATATGTAACTTGTTGAAATCAATTCTCTGGGTTGATATTTAGGCTACCATGTCAGGTGAGCGCCCTCAGGCCCCTTGGGGCCTCTTGTTTATTTTATTTTTGAAATTATTTCTCTTTTTTTTGGATGTCTTTGTATTGTGTTTTACTTTATTATTAAACAGTGTGCAAGACGATATGATGAGTTATTCTCAACTGGTGATGGTTTTCCCTTTGGGCCCTTTATGAAGACATTTCAGTTTGCGACAGCATCCAGCAGTGGCTACTCAAGTATGCAAGACTCAGAAAGTGGCAGTAAAGTAAACAGCAGACCAGGTTCAGCAGTCAGTAAAGGTAGGTTGATTTGCTTATGTTTTCTTGGGGGTTTGATGAAGGAATGTTGTGCACTGTCAGTGCTGTAATCGCAAAAGTATTCTCATTCTTCGAATCAGATCATGATAGGAATGTGATCTGGAGCGAATTCTATAAAAAAAATTTACAGTTGTATATTTTTATACTAATAACCAATGGCCTACACTTAGCTGGTGCAAACTCGATATAATTGAGGGTCAAACACAAATTTTGAATCCCTGATTCCCCCAAAGTTGCATACAAAATCAACAAATTTAAGTTTTATCTGGTCCTCCATATTTTTTTTTAACTGCGCATGTGTGGTAACCAGGAAGGTACCGAAATTGATGCAAAGCATCATTCTTTTTTTGGCCCTACGTCAATAAACAATGATCTGACATCTGTGCTTTAAATCTCCTTTTTTGAGGATGCCAGACACAAATCAATGAAAGAATAGGTGGATTCAAGGCTATAAATGGATGATGGAAGTGAACAACAGTGGTTTGAGACGTTCAGGGCTGTAACTTTACAATAATTATAAAAATTATTTCATGTTTCCCATTTTCGGACATGCGCTTGACGTCATCATTCTTGCTAATGATTTACCTACTGTTTGTTAAGTGTTCCTTCCCTATCCTTCCATGAACCCTCCTGTTAAACTCCTAAGCTTTTTGGCTGTTTTTTTTTTTTAAATTTTATTAAATTTCTTGGGAGTTCAACGTGGGTTACAGAATGTTTATTCTGTTTATCCCCATGGTTATGTCCTCACCATAGGGATGTTGGATCATTTTGGTCTTGCATCTTCTATCCGATGTATCGTTTTTTCTTTTCGTATGAAGATCTAGCTTTGCGTCTGGTAGCATTTAAATCTGTTACTGACTTTGGGCCTTTTTGTGTGCCTGTTGTCTTGTTTCCATTTTTTTTCTATTGACGTTGTTTACATTTGACAATGTCCTTAACATGTAGTAATTAGTTATTATAATACTTTAGAATTACCCTAGGATACATTGATTATGATTCCGGTAGTGTAGCTCAAAATAAATTGGAATTTGTCCACACTTACTCTATTAAGATGCCTTTGGGTGCATGATGTTCCCTTTGGGAACTTAGGCATTTAAAAAAAAAAAATTTCCATTCGGTCGGTAAGAGCAGGCATTCGAGTGGTCGACTATGTGGCAAGCATAGGTCTAAAGGATGCGAACTTTCATGTCCTGGTACATCCAGCATTCAGAAAGTACCTGCATTTTGCTGTGCAAGCAGAGGTTTATCAGTTCAGAGCGATGTGCTTCGGTCTGAACCTGGCTCCTTGGGGTTTCACTTGAATAATGAACTCGGTAATGTTATACTTCCAAGCTCATTCGGCTGTGGTAACGTTGGCATACTTGGACGACATTCTACAGAGATATGGCAACAGTATTATTCGTCAGAACGATGTACAGAGTCTGCTTCAGTTGTTCCGACAGCTCGGTTTCATAGTAAACGAGAAAAAGTCAGATCTAGCTCTGTCCAAGTCCTTCATTCACTTGGGGATGAGCTTCGAGACTCACAACAATCTGGTTCATCTGCAATTACCCAGGGCGAAATCAGTCAGTTGTTATGCTCGCTTTTGTCTAAACTCTCCCACCATCACTGCGAGGGAGTTTATGCGACTGATGGGGCTGTGCGGAGCAGCTACTGATCTTATTCCGATGGGCTGTCTGTGTACGCATCCCCTCCAGATTTTCTTTACTCAGAACTGGAGTGTGAAGATGCATTCGCTCGAAACCCAGATTGTTTTAACGGACCTAGTAAAACAAAACGTTCAGATTTGGGTGGATCTCCAGTGGTTGACTCAGGGAGTTCCACTTCAGCTGCCAGATCCGGTCTTCACGATTATAACAGATGAGAGTCAGACGGTCTGGGGTGCATCCCTAAGTCCTGCAGACTTGAAGTGTCAGGGTCTTTGGGACCCTCGGTTCCTAGAGAAGCACATAAACATCAAGGAGATGATGTCTATCTGGCTAGCACTACAACATTGGATTGCTCAAATAGCGAACGTCCATGTTCAGATTCTGTTGGACAACTCGGCGGTAATGGCTTATCTCAGGAACCAGGGTTCGACATTAACGTTTTTATGCACCCGACATGTAGGTCTTGTCGCTTCAAAAATTACTAGCCCAGACCTGATATGTACTTGCCTTGACCCAGTCCATGGAATTAAAGAAAAACGGGGACACAACCAGCGACGGTAAAAAAATTATATGGTGCATTCGTTTAACTTTTGCAATCGAACCACAATTTCTTTTTATTATAAACTATCAGTAAACTCAACTTTGCTTACTGGTACAGTCCTTCGATTTAAAAAACCCAGGTGCGCATTTAGTTGCTCGCTGCTTTTGGGACTTAGGCATGCACTTTTTGTGGAGCGTGCTACATATAACATCAGAAAATGAGCGTGAGACGATACATATAGTTGCTATCATTTCACGTCCATTTCCTGATGTATCGTGCCCCCCAAAAAGTGTGTCTTGTAAGTTGTAAGTCAACACGCCTATTTCCAGATGTAATATTATCATGCATTGATTTTGTCCATAAAGAAATTTAAGAAAACTCACCTTGACATTTTGTTTCTCATTTCGTGGAATTGTCACTTTCCGTTTCGGCTGCAACATTTTCAAGAAAAAGTACTGTGTAAAGACAGATTTGTACAAGTCCAAAAAAAACGTGCACATAAGTTTCAGGTTCACATAGATTTCGAGAAGTTAATTTTCCCAGTGAATTATCGAATCATAAGAGAATATTATTGTAATCCATTTGCACACAAGAAATCACGATAATTCACAGTATATTCCAGATTCAAAATGGAATTTCCCACACACTGACACAGTTGAATCTTGATGACGTCACTCTGATTGACATATTGGACACACCTACGATGCTGTCTTTCATTTTCTGCATAACAAATTTTCAATTTGCAACAGGTAATTATAAGCTATGAGTCATGATGTCACAAGTTTCCGTGTTTCATTCACCACGGTGCAGATATGAGTCGACTCGAGTAGATCCCTTCTTCACTGTTGCGACAGGAGATACCTCGACGATATTATCATCACAGTATGTTTCGACATGACAATAGAAGGAGATAGAGTCCGATCGGCACACAAATATATTATATTTGTGTGCCGATCCGACTCTATCTCATTCGCTCTGGCTGCAATAACAAAAATGATAGTTTTTTTTTCAATTAATCAGTTATTGCCCTAGAAAAATGAGGACGACCAGTCGGGCAAGTTTGACAGAGAAACAACACGACCGGACCAAAATCTATTAGACAATGTCGGTCGGACGTGGGTTAGTGTTGAACCCTGTCAGGAACCAGGGAGGCACTCATTTGATTCTGTTATGTGAATTAACAGAGAAGATTCTCCTATTCACTCTGAGTCATCATGTTCATCTCTCAGTCCGTCATATACTGGATCGTCTGAATGTACTAGCAGACTCGCTCTCTCGAAAAGGTTGCCTGTTACCATCGGAGTGGACTCTCAACAAGCGAGTATTCAGTCAGATCTGCTATCAGTGGGATCGTCCCATGGTAGATCTTTTTGTGACACACCTGAATAATGTACTAGCAGACTCGCTCTCTCGAAAAGGTTGCCTGTTACCATCGGAGTGGACTCTCAACAAGCGAGTATTCAGTCAGATCTGCTATCAGTGGGATCGTCCCATGGTAGATCTTTTTGTGACACACCTGAATAATGAATTATTAACGTTCGTGTTGCCATGCCCAGATCATTGAGCATACGCAGTAGACACTCTATTGATCTCACGGGACTGAATGATAGGATATGCATATCCTCCTGCTCTGTTGATTCAGCAGATTCTGTTTAAAATCAAACAGTCTCACTGCAAAATCCAGCTAGTAGCACCCCTGTCATCACAGAAACCTCAGTCTTCTCAGGTGTCTGTTATGGGACATTCCCCAGAAGCTTCCTCCTCGAAAGGACCTTCTATATCAGGGGAAGTCCCGCACACTGCATCACAACCCGGAAGGTTTCAACCTTCATTTATTTCCGTTGTGCGGTCCTTCTTGCATGGAATACATTTTACAGGACGAGCAGTGGACGCAATTTCTAACTGTAGGAGGGCCTCCTCTTTATTGAATTATCCAGCGAAGTGGAGGGTTTTCTTCTGTTGGTGTACGGATCAGTCTGTAGACATTTACGATCCGTCCATTCCTCAGATTGCCAATTTCCTGGTCTACTTGTTTGACATATTAAACTTGCAGCCCGTCACAATTAAGGGCTATAGGTCTATGTTATACACTTATACTCATCGTGATAACTTGGTTATTGGATCAGGTTCTTCTTTATCCATGCTAGTTAGAAATTTCTCTATTAATAGACCTAAAACCCTCAGATTAATTCCTAAATGGAATTTGGCTTGTGTTCTGTTGAAGCTTCAAGAAGCTCTGTTTGAGCCGTTAGAAAATGCAGAGTTCAAATTCTTGACCTATAAAACTGCCTTTCTCTTAGCCTTTGCATCTGCCAGAAGAGTGAGTGAACTTCATGCATTATCTGTTGATGATTCCCATTCCCATAGTGTGGGTAATTCTGTTACCCTCACTATGGAAGTGGGATTCTTGGCTAAGAATCAGATTCCGAATAAGCATCCGGCGCCTATTATCATTAAGGCTTTACCATCCTCGGACAACCGTAGACCTTTGCTGTGTCCAGTTAGAGCAATGCGCATTTATAAACATCGATCAAGTTTTATTAGAAAGGGAAGAAAAAGATTCTTTCTTTAATAATAATTAATAATAATAATTGATTTTCTAGAGCGTAAAACCACAAATAGTGCTCTAAAACGCTTGACAGAAATAAATACACTTTTCTGAAATGAAGAGTCACATCTGTTTTGGTTGCCTCTTAGAGAGGTTTAGGAGAATGCTTCAGTAAATAGGAAAGTTTTAAGATTTCTTTTGAAGACATCAAGAGTTTCTGAAGTTCTGACACTAATTGGCAGGGAATTCCACAATCTGGGACCCACGATGAAGAATACACGATCATGAGCCTGATTAGATCTGCTAAAAGGCACAACTAGTTGAATTTGGTTTTTAGATCGGAGACTGCGCGTTGGTTTATATACAGTGAGGAGCTCTTGCAGGTAAACTGGAGCCAGTTTGTGGATACATCTGAATACTAAGATGAATATTTTGAAATCAATCCTCTGTTTAACTGGAAGCCAATGTAATTGTCTTAAAACAGGTGTTATGTGTTCAGAGCGTTTGGTACCAGTTATTATCCTAGCAGCAGTATTCTGAACTCTTTGAAGCTTCTGAATCAGGCACTGGGACAGTCCCACTAACACTGAATTACAATAGTCTAGTTGTAAGGTGATGAAGGAGTGCACAAGTTTTTCAAGTGCTGACTGGTTAAGATAAGGTCGCAGTCTTCCAACATTACGAAGCTGCCAGTAGCATTTTTGACATATTTCCCTGATTCCTAACAGAAAGGATATATCTGTTCATTCTATTGCTAGATGGATTTAGCTGGCAATACGTATTGCCTATGAAAGTCTATCTTCGGATCAACTTTCTGTCAACTCGATTTCAGCGCATGAGGTTAGAGCACTGTCTGCTTCTTGGGCTTATTCTAACAGTATAGCCATTACTGATCTTATGAAGGCTGTCAACTGGACACAACCCTCTTCATTTACCAAGTTTTTCCATAGAAATTTAGAGTCTATCTCCGGTGACCTTAGATCTTTAGGTCCTTTTTCTGTTGCTCAGAATGTCGTCCATTAATCTTACATCTAGAAGATGTCTTATGCAGCAGTCTGCTTGAGCACTGACGCCGTTCTGCTGCCCTCGTCATTCTGAGGAATTGTCCTTCAGAACAAGGGGAAGGGTGGGGGGATGGTTTTTCCCTCATGTTATCTGGCTTTATAGTGAAAAGAAAGCAAATACCTCCTCCAGAGACAGTAGTCCAACGACGGTGCTGGGTGGTTTTAATGGGTAGCTTGGTGTGAAGCAATAACTGTGCCCCATTTATGTACTGTTTTTAAAGTGTAGCTCACTGTGAAGCATTTGTATATGTTTGTGTCATCCGAGCAATTCTATACAATCCTCGGACACTTTTAAATGAGTATAAAGCATCTCGTTCTCTGGACTAGCTTTATAATTGGTTTCCTTCACCGAATTAGCATAAAGGGTTATGCTGGCATTAAATGGAGAAATTATGTAATAGTGTAATTCTCAATTACATTGTTGGTGTTATGTCATTCTCTTTCTAGTCCCCAAAGGGAACCGTAAGGGGACTATAGGATTGCACTCCCTCCGTCTGTCTCTGTCTGTCTGTCTGTCTGTCTGTCTGTCTGTCTGTCTGTCCATCCGTCCATCCATCTGTCCGTCCATCCGTCCATCCGTCTGTCCGTCCGACCGTCCGTCCGTCCATCTGTCCGTCCATCTGTCTGTTTTTTATGTTATTTATGTTACCACCTCTCCCTCCAACATGCTTTAAGCTACACCTTTCATATTTGGTACATGGATAAATGGTTCTGAGGGGATGATGCACGCTCAAAATTTTTTTTTCAAAATCCAAGATGGCGGAATGGTGGCCATTTTTGTTGTGTTTTTTAAGCTTTTTTTCCTCTATTTTCATGTTACCACCCCTCCCACCAACATGGTTCAAGCTACACCTTTCATATTTGGTACATGGATAAATGGTTCTGAGGGGATGATGCACGCTCAAAATTTTTTTTCAAAATCCAAGATGGCGGAATGGCGTCCATTTTTGTTTTGTTTTTTAAGCTTTTTTTCTCTATTTTCATGTTACCACCCCTCCCACCAACATGGTTCAAGCTACACCTTTCATATTTGGTACATGGATAAATGGTTCTGAGGGGATGATGGACGCTCAAAATTCTTTTTTCAAAATCCAAGATGGCAGAATGGCAGCCATTTTTGTTGTGTTTTTTAAGCTTTTTTTCTCTATTTTCATGTTACCACCCCTCCCACCAACATGGTTCAAGCTACACTTTGCATATTTGGCACATGGATAGAGGGTTTGGAGGGGATGATGCACGTTCAATATTTTTTCTTCAAAATCCAAGATGGCGGCATGGTGGCCATTTTTGTTGTGTTTTTAAGCTTTTTTCTCTATTTTATGTTACTACCCCTCACTCCAACATGGTTGAAGCTACTCTTTTTATATCTGGCACATGGATAGAGGGTTGTAATGGGATGTTGCACATTCAATATTTTTTTTCCAAAATTCAAGATGGCGCCATGGCAACCATTTCTGTTGTGTTTTTTAAGGTTTTTTCTCTATTTTATGTTACCACAGCTCCCTCCAACATGGTTCAAGCTGCACTTTTCATATATGGTACATGGATAAAGGGGTTGTGAGGGGATTATGCACGCTCAATATTTTTTTTTCAAAATCTAACATCTGTCTGTCTGTCTGTCCGTCCATCCGTCTGTCTGTCTGTTTTTATGTTACCACCTCTCCCTCTAAAATGCTTCAAGCTACACCTTTCATATTTGGTACATGGATAAATGGTTCTGAGGGGATGATGCACAGTCAATATTTATTTTTCAAAATTCAAGATGGCAGAATGGCGGCCATTTTTGTTGTGTTTTTTAAGCTTTTTTCTCTATTTTATGTTAACACCCCTCCCTCCAACATGGTTCAGGCTATGCCTTTCATATTTCATATATGGCACATGGATAAAGGGTTGTGAGGGGATTATGCACGCTCAATATTTTTTTTTCAAAATCCAAGATGCTTATATACTCGAGTGTCTTCTGTGACAAAAACACCTAATGTCACAAAAGCGCCGTAGGGGACTAATACCACCTCGGTGGTCAAACACTTGTTTTTATAAGAGAAGGACATATGTAATTCCTCTGTTTTCTCCTATTCTCCTGTAGAAGCTATTTATTGAAGTAATTGAGAGATTAGATATTTTTATACTGTACCAATGACCCAGACAAAGCTGGTGCTAACTCTTAAAAATCTAGGGCCAAACACAAATTTTGCCCCCCAATCCCCAAAATTTGCATCTAAAACCAAAGAAATCATGTCCTGAATGGCCCTCCATACTTCGCCTCTACTGCGCATGCGCAGTGTCAAGGATGTCCCGAAATTGGCGCCATTTATCATTCTTTGTTTGGCCCTTCATCAGTTCACATCTGACTGATCTTTGTGCTTGTAAATCTCAGTTTAAATTATGCCAGACACATAAATATTAGAGAAATGGTGGATCTAAGGAGGAAATAGAAGGAGGAGAGGAAAAATGAGTGACAGAAAATAATCAGGGCTGTAACTTAAAATTTTTTAATGAAATTATGTTAAGTTACCTATTTTCGATGCATGGGCCTGTTGTGGTTATTCTTGCTATAAAGTTACACTGCTTGTTCAGTGTTTTCCTCTCTCCCTTTCCTTTAAGTCCCCCCTTGCTATTCTCCCATGCTTTTGGCATATTTTCTGTAATATTATTACTAAAATTTCTTGGGAGTTTTAGCTGGATAACGAATGAATTCTGTTCTTTTCCCCATGTTTACGTCCTCACCCATGGGTGTTTAGGCGTAGTGTTCTGCATCTACCATCTGATGTTCTGCAGTTTCTTCCCTGGAAGTCTCTGTTTTGCATCAGATAGTGTATTATTGGTAACTGATTTCAGGCCAGGGTTATCAGTGCCTGGAGTCATGTTTCTGGTGTTTTTACACTTCTTGTTTACATTGACAACAGCCTCTGTGGAGGGGGATTTCTTGTCTTTGTGTTAGTTTAATCGTAACTAGATACATTATTATTATTCGTAAGTGTTGCATTAATTTTTTAAAATATTTTAAAAATTTTTGTCCACACTTAGGCTTGGGATCCATTGGGGCTCAACGTTACTTTTCAGAAACTTGGGCTTGTCTGAAAAAATATTTTTTCAAAAAATTTTTTTTTTTTGATTTCAATTATTTTTTTTATGTTAATGGATCATGTTATTATGTATTTTTGTTTTCAGGGTTTGGTGCGAGTACTAGGACTTTTTGTATTCTTTTCACAATGAAAGGATATTGTTCAATTGTAATGAGGAAATCTTCCTCTGACTTTCATAATCATTGTATTAATTGTAGTCAATGTACTCGCACTAACTCCTGTTCAGTATGTGTCAATTGTGATGACAACATGGGAAGCGTGTGTCACGGTATGTTAGCGAGGAAATGGCCATGCCGGTCCTTTCTCCGCAGGGTCACTCTAGTTTATCAATCTCTATTTCAGAGGAACAAGAACAGGGTGATGTATCCGTGATGTCTTCCAAAAGTGTGCCTCCGGCGTCACAATTAATGAAGAGCTAGCGGCAAAGTGCTCATGGAAATACATCAATTGCCTAAGAGGTCCCTAGTAGGATCGACGGCCTTTGACGTCCGCTAGCTCGCCCGGTGTAGCATCCATTCATCGAATGGTTCGGCAGCCAGGTTCGTCCGTTGCGGTCCAGAAAGGAGTTTTGGGTGATGCGAGCACTATAAATCAACCAAGTGCACACCCAGTGACGGCGGATCAGAGGAGAGAACGGAGGAAGCCTATTAGTCCGGTTCCTAGCTTGTCCAGGTCCATCCGGGCTGCGAGCGAGAGAGGCCCCTCTCTCGTACAACAACATATGGGACCTGATGTTGTGGTACAAAATGTTTCGCATTCGGAGCATATGTCCGCCGCTCGGGACGCTCCTTTATATAGACAGTCTGGAGAGACTGTCAATAAGGCTTCCTCATCCTCACGGCAGCACACACGACCGCACCTTGGCTACGTGACCTCGGATATCCAGCCAACTTTGCCAATCAGAGAATCCACGGCGACCAGGTCATGCCATCCGGTAGCCAGGGACATGAGGCCTGTAGACTCCGGACATTCGCATAAGAAAAGTATGCAGGAGTCAACGTACACTGAGCTTCCAGCGGCAAAGCATCGTAAGACCGCTACTCCACAGACCTCAGTGACGGACGTGCTATCCCAAATAGCACAACTTATCGCAGCATCCCAGCAACGACAGAATCTCTGTCGGTTCATGTAATATCCGACGACGCTGGGTCGGTACGCTCCGCTGAAGCATCAGGTACGGACGTCCGAAAACTTCATAGGGTCCGACAGGATGGTGAAAGGGATTCGGAGAATTTCGAGCTTTCCCTTTCGGAACAACATAAGCTGCTGTACATGTCATCTGGCTTTATCTTCTAGAGGTTGTTTCGTCGGACCAGAATGCTGCGATGCCGGATAAGAGACTGATAGCGTCTGTGGACACAAGAATTTTTGATCGGTTCAGGGACATCGTCCCTCAGTTTCCGACACAGTCCAATAATGTCACAGGAACTTTCGAATTATTGAACGACGCTATTTATATATGCTTGCTATTAACAAGCAAGTCTGGTTTCTTGTTCGCAAAAGTTACCGTGATGTCTTTCAAGAGTGTGCCTCTGTCGTCATAGTTAAATGAAGAGCTAGCGGCAATAAGTGCTCATGGAAATACGTCAATCGCCTAAGAGGTCCCTAGTAGGATCGACGGTGTTGACATCCGCTAGCTCACCCGGTGTAGCGTCCATTCATCGAATGGTTCAGCAGCCGGGTTCGTCCGTTGCGGTCCAGGAAGGAGTTTTGGGTGATGCAAGCACTATAATAAGACAATAGTACACACCCAGTGACGACGGATCAGAGGAGAGATCGGAGGAAGCCTGTTAGTCCGGTTCCTAGCTCGTCCAGGTCCGTCCGGACTGCGAGCGAGAGAGGTCCCTCTCTCGTACAACAACATCTGGGACCAGATGTTGTGGTACAAACGTTTCGCATTCGGAGCATATGTCCGCCACTCGGGACGCTCCATTATATAGACAGTCCGAGAGACTGTCGATAAGGCTTTCTCATCCTCACGGCAGCGCACACGACCGCACCTTGGCTACGTGACCCCGAATATCCTGCCAGCTTCGTCATTCAGGGATTCCACTGCGAACAGGTCACGCCATCCGGTAGCCAAGGGACACGAGGCCTGTAGACTCCGGACGCTCGC
Source organism: Pictodentalium vernedei (assembly GCA_031216915.1). Lineage (NCBI taxonomy): Eukaryota > Metazoa > Mollusca > Scaphopoda > Dentaliida > Dentaliidae > Pictodentalium > Pictodentalium vernedei. Next base: position 211,990,618 of record CM062294.1, on the reverse strand, counting down.
ATAATAGAAGTATGCACGGGGCAACGTACACGGAGCTTCCAGCGGCAAAGCAACGTAAGACCGCTTCTCCACAGGCCTCAGTGACGGACGTGCTATCCAAAATAGCACAACTTATCGCAGCATCCCAGCAAACGACAGAATCTTTGTCGGATCAGGAATAATCCGACGACGCTGGGTCGGTTCGCTCCGCTGAAGCATCGGGTACGGACGACCGAGCACTTCATAGGGTCCGACAGGATGGCGAAAGGGATTCGGAGGATTTCGAGCTTTCCCTTTCGGAACAACAGAAGCTGCCATAGATTTCTTCCGGCATTATCTTCCAGAGGTTGTTCCGTCGGACTAGAATGCTGCGATGCTGGATAAGAGACTAATAGCGTCATTGGACACAGAGTTTTTGATCGGTTCAGGGACATCGTCCCTGAGTTGCCGACACAGTCCAATAATGTCACAAGAACATTCGAATTATTGATCGACACTATGTATAAGCTTGCTACCAAAACAGGCAAGTTTAGTTTCTTGTCCGCAAATGCTCTAAATCTGCCTTTCATCAATTCTAGGAATAAATTTGAAATGGCAGGACAGGGCATACCGAGAGTTCCTCTGCGTCTAGACGACGAGGCTGAAGACTGGGAATTGTCTATATCGCCGTCTATGTCAATTCCAACCACGACGTTGGAAACGACAATAATGTCTAACAGACTTAACTTAGACGCTTTATCATACGTAGACCACCTTACTGAGGCGTTATTATTACGTCTTCAAGGGAAAGAATTCCAGGATATGATCCTCAATGAGACTTCTTTCAAGGGCAGTAGTTTTTCCACGTATAACTCCGCCCTTCAGTGGCAAACCTGGAGTTGGTTAGACATGACGCAGCCCTAGCTACATCCACGCGCGTGGATAGTAAGGTGAAGAACTCTCTCAGAGTCGCTTCGGTCTCGGAGAAGCTTCTCTTCGACGGCAACCTTTCAGCAATCTATGAATTGCTCGATATAGACGTTCTCTTGTCAATCAAGTGTAACAAGAGATTCAGACTTGGGCAAACATTCGGTGGTTGACTCAGGGAGTTCCACTGCAGTTGCCGGATCCGAGTTTTACGATTATGACGGATGCCAGTCAAACAGGTTGGGATACAACATTGATCCCAACGGATTCGAAGTGCCAGGGTCTTTGGGTTCCGCAGTTTCTAGGCAAGCACATAAACATCCAAGAAATGATGTCAATTTGGCTTGCACTACGTCATTGGATGAACATTATGCAGAAACGCATGTCCAAATCCTGTCCGACAATACGACAGTAGTTGCGTATATCCGGAACCAGGGAGGCACTCATTCTGTTCCGTTATTCAATTTAACGGAAAGAATCCTTCTGTTTGTTCTAGAACACCAAGTTCTGCTTCGGTCTGTCATATTCCGGGTCGTCTGAATGTATTAGCAGACTCCCTTTCACGGAAGGGTCGCTTGTTGCCGCCAGAATGGACTCTCAACAAACAGGTATTCAATCAGATTTGCTACCAATGGGAGCGGCCAATGATAGACTTATTTACGACACAACTCAACAATCAATTGCAGACGTATGTGTCACCATGTCTGGATCCCCGAGCATATGCAGTAAACGCTCTATCGATCTCGTGGGACGGAATGATAGGATATGCGTATCCTCCAGTGCCGTTGATTCAGCAAATATTGCTAAGATTAAACAATCACAATACAATTCTGTTGGTAGCATTCTGTCTCCACAGAGACCGTGGATAAATTTACTCAGGTGTCTGCTGTGGGACTTACTGCGAAAACTTTCTCCACGAGAGGATCTTCTTTCGCTGGGGAAATCGTGTCAACTTCATCACAACCCGCAAGGTCGCAACCTTCACGTATTCCGTTGTGCGGTCCTTCTTGCACGGCAAGCATTGTACAGGACGAGCAGTGGACGTGATTTCTAACTGTAGGAGGACCTCCTCTTCGCTATACTATGCGGCTAAAGTGGAAGGTCTTTCGTCGTTGGTGTAGGGATCATTATATTGATATTTTTGATCCCTCCATACCAGACATTGCAAACTTTCTAGTATACTTGTTTGACGAGATCAACTGCAGCCTGTTACTATTAAAGGTTATAGGTCTATGTTATCTGATACCTATGCACACCATGATAGTTTACAATTGGGTCTAATGTCTCTTTATCTAAATTAGTTAGAAACTTTTCGATAAATAGACCTGGAATCCTTAGATTAATTCCTAAATGGAATTTAGCTTGGGTTCTTCTTAAACTAAAAGAAAACCATTTGAGCCTCTTGAGACAGTAGATTTCAAATTCTGGTCTTATAAGACAGCAATTCTCTTAGCTTTCTCTTCTGCTGAAGAGTCAGTGAGCTTCATGCACTATCGGTGGACGATTCTCACTTTCGTAGTATCGGGAACACTATTACCTTTACTGCTAATGTTGGATTTTTGGCTAAGAATCAGGCTCCTAATAAATATCCGGAACCTATTGTTATTAAGGCCCTTCCGTCTTCGAACGGGCATAGGCCTTTACCCTGTCCGGTTAGAGCTTTATGTATTTATAAACAAGATCTCAGTTTATCAGTAAGGACGTAAAAGCTTCTTCTGTCTCTGATGCCTAATAGAAAGGACATTATGGTCCATTCTATTGCCAGATGGATTCAATTAACTATCTGTACTGCTTATGATAATCTATCTTTAACTCAGCAGTCTGTGCTTAAGATTTCGGCTCATGAAGTAATAGCTCTTTCTACATCTTGGGCTTCTGCAAATAGTGTTGCTATTACAGATTTAATGAAGGCTGCATATTGGTCTCAGCCATCCACATTCACGAATTTTTATCTCAGAAATATTGAGTCCTTTTCTGGAGACCTGCATTGTTTAGGTCCTTTATCTGCTGCTCAGAATGTCGTTCACTAAACAGTTGCAACTATAGTTATGTAGGCTTTCTGTTCCGGCAGTGACTCCGTCCTGCTGCCCTCTTCGCTCTGGGCTATTTGACCCAGGGCAAGGGGAAGGGGGGGGGGAGGGTGTTCCCTTGGGTCACCTGTTTTATAATGAAAACAAGGGGATTCCTTCTCCGAAGTCAGTAATTCTGAGCTGTTACTGGGATGGTTTTAAAGTGAAAAGTTAATGTTTAAAAAAAATTCATTCATGTCATATTTTTAAAGTGTAGCATTTGAATATGTCACGTGTCAAACAGGCGTTAATTTACAATCCTCGGACACTTTTAAAAGAGTATAAAGAGTCCCAATTCTCTGGACTAACTTTATTTATTGGCTTACTTTAAAAATAATTAGTATAAGGATTATACTGGATGTTAATAGAGAACATGAATGTTATGATGCTCAATTATGGAGGGTGTTGTGTCTTTCTAATTTATCATAAATAAGAAAGATACATGTAAAGCCTAATACTCCTTTTCTCCTCGAGGGGATGACTCTATTTTATATAGTTGAGCTTATTGGATTTTCCTCTGTGTCCTAGGCCCTCCAGCCTTTTTACTATTCAGCTATGTCTGGGTCATTGGTACAGTATAAAAATGTTAAAAAATTTATAGTAATTTATATATTTTTTATACTTACCAATGACCCAGACGGGGATGGCCCTCCCAGGAGTTGGGAACTCATACCTCCCCGCTGAGTACATAGCACTGGCCAGGCACTGATTGTAAGAATGATAAATGGCGCCAATTTCGGGACATCCTTGACACTGCGCATGCGCAGTAGAGGCGAAGTATGGAGGGCCATTCAGGACATGATTTCTTTGGTTTTAGATGCAAATTTTGGGGATTGGGGGGCAAAATTTGTGTTTGGCCCTAGATTTTTAAGAGTTAGCACCAGCTATGTCTGGGTCATTGGTAAGTATAAAAAATATATAAATTACTATAAATTTTTTAACTTTCCTCTAAGTCCTAGGCCCTCCAGCCATTTTACTATTCAGCTAAGTCTGGGCCATTGGTTATTAGCATAAAAATATGATAAATTTAAAGTAATTTGTACATTTTTTATACTAACCAATGGCCCAGACGGGGATTGCCCTCCCATGAGTGGGCACTCATACCTCCCCGCTGATTATAACAATTAGCAGAAAGTATAGAAAGAATGATGGTTGGTGCCAATTTTGGTACCTTCCTGGTTTCTGTGCATGCACAGTTAACAAAAGTATGGAGGACCAGATAGGACTTAAATTTTTTGGTTTTGTATGCAAATTTTGGGGATTGGGGGCTCAAAATTTGTGTTTGGCCCTGAATTATATCAAGTTTGCACCAGCTAAGTCTGGGCCATTGGTAAGTATAAAAAATATACAAACTACTTTAAATTTATCATTTTCTAGAATTGTAATTGCTATTTATTAATATAACTGACTAAAATAAATCATTAGCATTTTCAAAGATATGGCAATTTGCCAACTGGCAAATTGCCATATCTTTGAAAATGCTAATGGTTCATTTCAACCCAGTTAAAGTTATAACTAGAAAATACAATTCTAGAAAATACAATTGTAAAAGTCCTATTGTATTGGCCCCTGGTCACAACATGATAATAGTATCTGAGATGCAAGTTTTTCACATTTCTTTTATGACAGGTGAGATTCTACTTTGTTGTGAGCCAAAAGAACTTTAACCAGATCGCAACCCAGTCATGATCTGGTCAAAATCTCCATCCACTTTTGTTTGTAATCACAGTACTGTAGTTTCCGATGATGGGAAATAGCACTCCCCTTGCAAAACTTGGGAGTACAGGTACCAGTTCTGTACTAACTATACCCCAGTTAATATATACAATCCTGCAGTCAGTATTGACCCTCTGCACTCTGTTGTTATAGTAACGAAATTTTAAGTAGCAAATTTTTCCCATAATGTAACTCAGAATCTAACCAACTCAATTTGACAGAGTTCAATGATGTACTGTTGTTTAGGAGATTTTTCTGGGGTTTTTAGGTAAAGAGTAAACCCTTTGCCCAACACTTTACCAGTGATTTGTGAAAACTAACCTGATTTTTTGTCCATTATCTATATTTTCACATTCACGATTTGTCCCTTACAAGAAAGAGTTCATCTTCCTTAATCGTTTTTCATAAAATGGCTAGCAGATGAGGTTAGAAATTTTTTTCTTGAATAACTAACAGTTTTTATTTTTTTTTCATCTAAAACATTGCTTATGACTATAAGCTCATTTCATTGAGGAGTCATAGGCTAATGTTTTACAGTCAGTTGAATAAAATATTAAAATTTGAATGGGAGATGTGATGCAAAGTGGTGGTTGGATGTGGCCCTTATGTTTGGTAAAGGGTCAGTCTAATTAGAGCTGAAGAGCAATAATTTGAGAGAAGAGTACAGTTTTAAAGTGGGCTATGGAGAGCTATTCTTCAACTTTTCATTCTCATGTTTTCAGGAAATAAAGAAGATCGAGAGGACAGTAGTATCAGCAGTACTAAGGAGAAGTCAGTAGAAAAATCAAATAGTGGTGATCAGGGGTAAGTAAGAACATTAACTCCTTTTTGTAACACGATAAGTAAAATTATTGCATTTAGTTAGCAAACATAATTCTTTTAAATTGGTAGTTCTAAGAGCAAGAGAGTTTAGTTGGCTGCCAGCAGAATGTATAACTTTAGCGTCACAATTCTTGAATAACAGGATTTTAATTTTCCCACATGCACAGGATTCACATACCTATATCAGGAAAAAAATTCCATGACTTTTTCAAAACTTTTGAGAATTTTTCCAAGACTTTTAAACTGGAAACTGAACATCACTGACACACTTTGATAGAACGATCTAGCATTGTTAAATAAAATCATCATTGTATTGCAACGTGACTGTGTAAACACACATGTATTGCACAGTTTGTGGGGGCGTGGTGGCATTGCAGTAACCTTTTCTCGTCAGATCACTGAAGATAAGCAACATCGAGCCCAGTTAGTCCTTGGATGGGTGACTGTCTGATTCGGATTCCAGCATTGTGTCCTTGGGCAAGGCACTTAACCCATATTGTCCACATGGGGGCATGATGACACCATGTACTAAGGTGTACTGCACATCGATGATGCACATGTCTTCAGCCATTCTAACCCTGCTTGTGCTGCAGTGCAGAGTTACGATGTTGGGGAGCTGGCAGCTGCTCATCGTTTCTCGCTTCTCTCCGGGTGTCTCCAGCTTCCTCCACCTGTAAAACTGTCACCAACATGATATGACCTTGGCTGTTAATGTGCTGTGAAACCATAATAAATAAATAAATTGCACAGTTTGGAAACGGATAACCATTTCCGGTAAAATATGAAGAGTGTGGTAATTTTGAAAATGCAGGTTTTAAAAATTATTAGTGATTACATAATTGAGAAAGATTTATCAGAATGGACAAAGTCGTGGAATTTTATGTGCTTGCAACATGGAATACGCTTTCAGTTGACAGTGACTTTTCCAAACTCTTGGGCAAAAACTATCATATTTTTATACTGTACCAATGACCCAGACTTAGCTGGTGCTAACTCTAACAAAACCAGGGCCAAACACAAATTTTGCCCCCCAATCCCCAAAATTTGCATCCAAAACCAAAAGAAATCATGTCCTATAGGACCTCCATACTTCGCCCCTACTGCACATGCGCAGTGTCAAGGACGTTCCGAAATTGGCGCCAGTTATCATTCTCTGTTTGGCCCTTCATCAGTCAACATCTCACTGATCTTTGTGCTTGTAAATCTCAGTTTAAAGGATGCCAGACACGTAATTATTGGAGAAATGGTGATTCTAAGGAGGATATAGAAGGAGGAGAGGAAAAAGGAGTGACAAAAAATAATCAGGGCTGTACTTAAAATTTTTTATGAAATTATGTTAAGTTGCCTATTTTCGAGGCATGGGCCTCTTGTTGTCATTCTTGCTAAAATGTTGCACTGCTTATTCAGTGTTTCCTCTCCCCTGGCCTTCTAAGTCCCCCTTTGCAATTCTCCCATGCTTTTGCCATATTTTTGAGAAAGTTCATTTCTAAAATTCTCTTCGGAGAGTTGCTTGGTTACAGAATGTTTTCTGTTATTTTCCCCATAGTTACGTTTTCACCCATGGGTGTATAAACGTTGTGTTCTGCATCTTCCATCTGATGTTCTGCAGATTCTCCCCTGGGAGTCTCTGTCTTGCATCAGATAGAGTGTAATTTTGATGACTGATTTCGGGCCAGTTTTTTCAGTGCCTGGAGTCATGTTTTCTGGTGTTTTACACTGTTTGTTTACATTGGCAACAGCCTTTTTTGAGGGGGGCTGTTTGCCTTTGGTGTAGTTTATCTCACTATAAGATACATTTCTATTATCCGTAAGTGTTGCATTAATTATTTAATATAAATTTAAAATTTTTGACCACACTTAGCCATCGGATCCATCGGGGCTCAACGTTACTTTTCAGAAACTTGGGCTTCGCTGAAAAAATATTTTTTCAAAAATTATTTTGATTTGCAATTGTTTTTTCATTATTATGGATCATGTTATTATGTATCTTTGTGTCAGGGGTTTGTGCGAGTAACTAGGACTTGTTGTTGACTTTTCACAATGAAAGGATATTGTTCAAATTGTAATGGGAAGAAATCTTCCTCTGACTTTCATGATCATTGTATTAATTGTAGTCAGTGTTCTCGCACTAATCCCTGTTCTATATGTCAATATTGGGATGACAAACATTGGAAACGTGTGTCACGGTATGTTGTTACTGGAGAAAGGACGATGCCTGCTCTTTCTCCGCAAGGTCACTCTACTCTCTCAGTTTCTATTTCAGAGGAACAAGAACAGGGTGATGTTTCCATGTTATCTTCCGCAAGTGCGCTTCCGTCGTCACAAATGAATACAGAGCTAGCGGCAAAAGTGCTCATGGAGATTAAACAAATGTCGTCCGCTAGCTCGCCCGGTGTAGCGTCCATTCACCGAATGGTTCGGCAGCCGGGTTCGTCCGATGCGGTCCAGGAGGAAATGTTGGGTGATGCGAGCACTATAAACATTCAACGTGCACACCCAGTGACGGCGGATAGTAGGCGAGATCGGAGGAAGCCTTTGAGTCCGGTTCCTGGCTTGTCCAGGCCCAGTCGGGCCGCGAGCGAGAGAGGCCCCTCTCTCGTACAACAACATATGGGACCAAATGTTGTGGTACAAAATGTGTCGCAAGCGGAGCATACGTCCATCGCTCGGGACGCTCCGTTGTATAGGCAGTCCGCGGAGACTGCTCAGGCTTCTTCTTCTCGTCAGCGCACACGACCGCACCTTCGCTGCATGACCGCCGATATCTTACCAGCTTCGCCGATCAGGGATTCTTCGGCGACCAGGTCACACCATCCGGCAGCCAGGGACACGAGGCCGATGGACTCCGGAGTTCGCATAGAAAGAGTATGCGGGAGCCATCAGATGCGGAGCTGCCCTCGGCGAAGCAGCGAAAGACTGCGCCTCCGCAGGTCTCGATGCCGGACGTACTTGTGCAGATAGCACAACTTATCGCAGCATCCCAGCAGCCGACAGAAACGGTGTCGGATCGGGAATTATCCGACGGCGCTGGGTCGGTACGCTCCGCCGAAGCATCGGGGGCGGACGACCGGGAGCATCATGAGGTCCGACCGGATGGTGAAAGGGATACGGATGATTTGGAGCTATCCCTTTCGGAACAACATAAAGCTGCCGTGGACTTCATCCGGCACTTTCTCCCTCAAGTTGTTCCGTCGGGCCAGAAGACTGCTGCGGTTCCGGACAAGAGGATTATAGCGTCATTTTACTCTGAATTTTTCGAGCGGTTCAGGGACATCGCTCCCGATTTTCCGTCGCAGTCCAATAATGTTGCAAGAACATTTGAATTATTGAACGACGCTATATTTAAACTTGCTTCCAAAACGGGGAAAGCAGGTTTCTTGTCCGCCAATACTCTCAACCTGCCTTTCATTAATGCAAGGAATAAATTTGACACGGCAGGACAGGGTATTCCGAGAGTTCCTCTGCGTATGGACGACGAGGCGGAAGACTTAGAGCTATCATTACCGTCGTCGGCATCTATTCCAACCGTGGTGTTGGAAACAACTATATCGTCTAACACAGCCAGTTCAGATGCCTTATCTTACGCAGATCACCTTCACTGCACCTTCAAGGGAAAGAATTTCAGGATATACAATCCTCTTTAAGACTTCTTTCAAGGGCAGTAGCTTATTCCACGTGTAACTCCGCCCTTTCAGTGGCAAACCTGGAGTTGGTTAGACGTGACGCAGCCCTAGCTACATCCACACTCGTGGATACTAAGGTGAAGAACTCTCTCAGAGTCGCTTCGGTCTCCGGAGAACTTCTCTTTGATGGCAAGCTTTCGGCTATTTATGATAAAATTACAAAGAAAGCTTCGGATTCTCTGTTGTTCAAATCTGCTTCTAAGAAGTCGGATACGGCAGACAAGAATAAGACAGGCACTTCTGGGTCTAATGCGCCCAAGAGAGGTTCCTATAGAGGTTCCGGTGCATCCTCTTGGTCTTATTCGAGAGATCGTCAAGGTAGCGACTCACGTTCGGGACGTCCTTCGGGCCGGGACAACCGGTCGGACGCCCCGAGGTCGACGGGACGAGGTGCGGGTCGTGGAGGACATGGTTTCTCCTACCGCAGGCCTCGCAGGTCCAGGAGGTGATGGCTTAAACCTCTATCCCGTACCGGTTGGCGGAAGGTTGTCGAGCTTTTCACAAGAATGGGCATCGATTACGGACGACCCTTGGGTGAGAGGAGTGACTTCGGAAGGACTAAAGATATCCTTCAAACGAAAGCCTCCATTAACTCAAAGTCCAAAGTGGACTCAACTTCCGTCAAATCCGCAGAAAAGAGACGCTCTATTATCAGAGGTGCAGTCTCTTTTAATGAAGAACGCGGTAGAGGTCGTAGAAAACCAGGAGACTCCGGGATTCTACAGCCATCTGTTTCTGGTTCCGAAACCAGACGGCTCGTTCCGTCCAGTCATAGATTTGAGCTGGATAAACAAGCTGATCGTCACTCCGAAGTTCTATATGGAGACGATTCGGTCGGTCAGAGCGAGTATTCGGGTGAACGATTATGCAACAAGCATAGATCTCAAAGATGCGTACTTTCACGTCATGGTACATCCGACATTCAGAAAGTATCTACGCTTCGCAGTTCTAGGAGTGGTGTATCAATTCCGGGCGATGTGCTTCGGATTGAATCTAGCACCCTGGGCTTTCACTCGGGTAATGAACTCGGTAATGATCTATTTCTGAGCTCATTCGTCTGCGGTAACGTCGGCCTACCTGGACGACATTCTTCAGAGGTACGGCAACGAGTTAACGCTTCAGAATGATGTTCAGAATCTACTTCTATTGCTCCGACGTCTCGGTTTTATAGTAAACGAGGAGAAGTCGGATCTGGTGCCGTCCAAGTCATTCACACATCTGGGAATGAGCTTTGAGACGCACAACAATCTCGTTCGTCTGCCGTTAACCAGAGCGAAATTAGTCAGTTGTTATGCTCGCTATTGTCTGCACGCAGACAAAGTCACAGCAAGAGAATTTATGAGACTGATAGGTCTGTGCGGAGCCGCTGCGGATCTCATTCCGATGGGGCGGTTACGCACACGTCCTCTCCAAATTTTCTTCACTCAGAATTGGAGTGTGAAAATTCATTCGCTCGACATAGACGTTCTCTTGTCAGATCAAGTGAAACAAGAGATTCAGACTTGGGCAAACATTCAGTGGTTAACTCAGGGAGTTCCGCTGCAGTTGCCGGATCCGAGTTTTACCATTATGACGGATGCCAGTCAAACAGGTTGGGGTGCATCATTGATCCCAACGGATTCGAGATGCCAGGGTCTTTGGGATCCGCAATTCCTGGGCAAGCACATAAACATCAAGGAAATGATGTCAATTTGGCTTGCGTTACGTCATTGGATGGACATTATTCACAATGCTCATGTCCAAATCCTATCCGACAATACGACAGTAGTGGCGTATATACGGAATCAGGGAGGCACTCATTCAGTTCCGTTGTTCAATCTAACGGAAAGAATCCTTCTGTTTGCGCTAGAACATCAGGCTCTTCTTTCGGTCCGTCACATACCGGGTCGTCTGAATGTGCTAGCAGACTCCCTTTCACGAAAGGGTCGCTTGTTGCCGTCGGAGTGGACTCACAACAAACAAGTATTCAATCAGATTTGCTACCAATGGGAACGGCCAATGATAGACTTATTTGCGACACATCTCAACAATCAGTTGCAGACGTATGTGTCTCCGTGTCCGGATCCAAGAGCATTTGCAGTAGACGCTCTGTCGATCCCTTGGGACGGAATGATAGGATATGCGTATCCTCCAGCGCCGTTAATTCAGCAAGTATTGCTAAAGATAAAACAATCTCAATGCAAGATTCTGTTGGTAGCATCTCTGTCTCCACAGAGACCATGGATAAATCTACTCAGGTGTTTGTTGTAGGACCTACCGCGAAAGCTTCCTCCACGGGAGGATCTTCTTTCGCAGGGGAAATCGCGTCAACTCCATCACAACCCACAAGGTCTCAACCTTCGCGTTTTTCCATTGTGAGGTCCTTCTTGCATGGCAAGCACTTTACAGGACGAGCAGTGGACGCGATTTCTAACTGTAGGAGGACCTCCTCTTCGCTAAACTATGCGGCTAAGTGGAAGGTTTTTCGTCGTTGGTGTAGGGATCATTCTGTAGATATTTTCGATCCCTCTATTCCAGACATTGCAAACTTTCTAGTATACTTGTTTGACGAGATCAAACTGCAGCCTGTTACTATTAGGGGTTATAGGTCTATGTTATCTGATACCTATGCACATCATGATAGTTTACAAATTGGATCTAATGTCTCTTTATCTAAGTTGGTTAGAAACTTCTCGATAAATAGACGCAGAACTCTTAAATTAATTCCTAAATGGAATTTAGCTTGGGTTCTTCTTAAATTGAAGGAAAAGCCATTTGAACCTCTTGGGACAGTAGATTTCAAATTCTTATCTTATAAGACAGCTTTTCTCTTAGCTTTCTCTTCTGCTAGAAGAGTCAGTGAGCTTCATGCACTGTTGGTGGATGATTCTCACTATCGTAGTGTCGGGAACACTATCACCTTCACTACTAATGTGGGTTTTTTAGCTAAGAATCAGGCTCCTAATAAATATCCGGAACCTATTGTTATTAAGGCTCTTCCATCTTCAGACGGGCATAGGCCTTTACTCTGTCCTGTTAGAGCATTACGTATCTATAAACAGAGATCTCAGTTTATCAGAAAGGGACGGAAACGTTTCTTTCTGTCTTTGATGCCTAATAGAAAGGACATTTCGGTCCATTCTATTGCTAGATGGATTCAATTAACTATCCGTACTGCTTATGAGAGTTTATCTTCTTCTCAGCAACCTGTGCTCAAGATTTCCGCTCATGAAGTAAGAGCTCTTGCTACTTCTTGGGCTTATGCTAATAGTATTGCTATTACAGATTTAATGAAGGCTGCTTATTGGTCTCAGCCATCCACATTCACAAATTTTTATCTCAGAAATATTGAGTCCATTTCTGGAGACCTGCATTGTTTAGGTCCGTTATCTGTTGCTCAGAATGTCGTCCACTAAACAGTTGCAACTATAGTTATGCAGGCTTTCTGTTCCGGCAGTGACTCCGTCCGGCTGCCCTCTTCGCTCTGGGCTATTTGACCCAGGGCAAGGGGAAGGGGGGGGGGGGGGGGAGGTGGGTGTTCCCTTAGGTCACCTGCTTTATAGTGAAAAGCAAGGGAATGCCTCCTCCAAAGTCAGTATTTCTGAGTCGCTTCCGGGATGGTTTTAAAGTGTAATATTAATGTTAAAATTTATTCATGTCATATTTTTAGAGTGTAGCTCGGTGTGAAGCATTTGTATATGTCAAGTGTCAAACGGGCTTTAATATACAATACTCGGACACTTTTAAATGATTATAAAGAGTCTCAATTCTCTGGACTATCTTTATTTATTGGCTTACTTTAAAAATAATTAGTATAAGGGTTATACTGGATGTTGATAGAGAACATGAATGTTATTGTGCTCAATTATAAAGGGTATTGTATCTTTCTAATTTAATATTAAATAAGAAAGATACATGTAAAGCCTAATACTCCTTTTCTCCTTAAGGGGTTGCCTCTATATTATATAGTTGAGCTTATTGGATTTTCCTCTATGTCCTAGGCCCTCCAGCCTTTTTACTATTCAGCTAAGTCTGGGTCATTGGTACAGTATAAAAATGTTAAAAAATTTATAGTAATTTATATATTTTTTATACTTACCAATGACCCAGACGGGGATGGCCCTCCCAGGAGTTGGGAACTCTTGCCTCCCCGCTGAGTACATAGCGCTGACCAGGCACTGCCAGTAAGAATGATAATTGGCACCAATTTCGGAACGTCCTTGACACTGCGCATGTGCAGTAGGGGCGAAGTATGGAGGTCCTATAGGACATGATTTCTTTTGGTTTTGGATGCAAATTTTGGGGATTGGGGGGCAAAATTTGTGTTTGGCCCTGGTTTTGTTAGAGTTAGCACCAGCTAAGTCTGGGTCATTGGAAAGTATAAAAAATATATAAATTTCTATAAATTTTTTAACTTTCCATAACTTTTCAAGGCCAGTAAACATTATTTTGAAAATCCACGATATTTTTATACTGTACCAATGACCCAGACATAGCTGGTGCTAACTCTTAAAATATAGGGCCAAACACAAATTTTGCCCCCCAATCCCCAAAATTTGCATCTAAAACTAAAGAAAACATGTCCTGAAAGGCCCTCCACACTTCGCCCCTACTGCGCATGCGCAGTGTCAAGGACGTTCCGAAATTGGCGCCATTAATCATTCTAAGTTTGGCCCTTCATCAGTTAACATCTGACTGATCTTTGTGCTTATAAATCTCAGTTTAAATGATGCCAGACACATAAATATTAGTGAAATGGTGATTCTAAGGAGGATAGAGAAGAAGGAGAGGAAAAGAATGTGTGACAGAATATTATCAGGGCTGTAACTTAAAATTTTTTAATGAAATTATGTTAAGTTACCTATTTTCAAGGCAGCAGCCATTTTGTTGTCATTCTGATTATTTAGTTACACTGTTTTTTAAGTGTTTTCCTCTCTCCCTGTCCTTTAAGTTCCCCCTTGCTATTCTCCCATGCTTTTGGCATAGTTTTTGTAATTATTATTACTAAATTTTCTTGGGAGTTTTAGCTGAATAACAGAATGAATTCTGTTCTTTCCCCATATTTACGTCTTCACCTACGGGTGGTTAGGCGTTGTGTTCTGCATCTACCATCTGATGTTCTGCAGTTTCTTCCCTGGAAGTCTCTGTTTTGCATCAGATAGTGTATTTTTGGTAACTGATTTCGGGCCTGGGTGCCTGGAGTCTTATTTTAGTGTTTTTACACTCATTGTTTACATTTACAACAGCCCTCTGTGTGAGGGGGGGATTTCTAAAAAATAATATCTTGATGTTATTTTAATCATAACTAGATACATTATTATTGTTCGTAAGTGTTGAATAAATTGTTAAAATATTTTTAAAATTTTTGTCCACACTTAGGCTTGGGATCCATTGGGGCTCAACGTTACTTTTCAGAAACTTGGGCTGTTCTGAAAAAATATTTTTTCAAAATATTTTGATTTCAATTATTTTTTCTATATTAATGGATCATATTATTATTATGTATTTTGATTGCCAGGGGTTAGTGCGAGTTCCAGGACTTGTTTTCTTTTCACATTGAAAGGATATTGATCAATTGTTTTAAGAGGAAGTCTTCCTCTGGCTTTATTATCATTCTATATGTGGTCAGTGTACTCGCATTAACTCCTGTTCTGTATCGTATGATTTCGTTGACAATATGGGAAGCATATGTCACGGTATGTTGTTGGGGATTTGGACACTCCGGTCCTTTCCCCGCAGGGTCACTCTACTTTATCAATTTCTATTTCAGACGATCAAGATTAGGGTGATGTATCTGTGATGTCTTCCAACAGTGTGCCTCCGTCGTCACAATTAATGAAGGGCTAGCAGAAAAGTGCTCATGTAAATACGCCAATTGCCTAAGAGGACCCTAGTAGGTTCGACGGCCTTTGACGTCCGCTAGCTCGCCCGGTGTAGCGTCCATTCACCGAATGGTTCGGCAGCCGGGTTCGTCCGTTGCGGTCTAGAAGGAATTTTGGGGTGATGCGAGCACTATAAATTATCCTAATGCACACCCAGTGACGGCGGATCGGAGGGAGAACGCAGGAAGCCTTTTAGTCCGGTTCATAGCTCGTTCCGGTCCATCCGGACGGCAAGCGAGAGAGGCCCCTCTCTCGTTCAACAACATCTGGCCCCAGATGTTGTGGTACAAAATGTGTCGCAAGCGGAGCATACGTCCGTCGCTCGGGACGCTCCGTTGTATAGGCAGTCCGCTGAGACTGCTAAGGCTTCCTCTTCTCGTCAGCGCACACGACCGCACCTTGGCTGCGTGACCGCCGATATATTACCAGCTTCGCCGATCAAGGATTCTTCGGCGACCAGGTCACACCATCCGGTAGCCAGGGACACGAGGCCTGCAGACTCCGGACGTTCGCATAGGAAGTGTGCGGGAGTCAACGTACACGGAGCTTCCGGTGGCAATGCATCGTAAGACCGCTACTGCACAGGCCTCGGGAACGGACGTGCTTTCCTTAATAGCACAGTTTATCGCAGCATCCCAGCATTAACTGAATCTGTCGCAAATATTTTATCCGACGATGCTGGGTCGGGACGCTCCGCGGAAGCGGGTACGGACGTCCGAAAGTTTCATCCGGTCCGACGGGATACCGAAAGGGATTCGGAGGATTTCGAGCTTTCCCTTTCGGAACAACATATGCTGTTGTGCATGTCATCTGACTTGGTCTTCTACAGCTTCTTTCGTCGGACCAGAATGCTGCGATGCCGGATAAGAAACTGATAGCGTCGGTGGACTTAGAAAATTTTGGTTCGGTTCAGGGACATCGTCCCTCAGTTCCGACATAGTCCAATAATGTCACACAAACTTTCGAATTATTGAACGACGCTATATATATTATTATTTTATGCTTGCTAACCAAGCATTTCTGGTTTCTTGTTCGAAGAGTTATGGAGATGTCTTTCAAAAGTGTGCCTCTGTCGTCATAGTTAATGAAGAGTTAGCGGCAATAAGTGCTCATGGAATATGTCTATCGCCTACGGAGTGACATTCGCTAGCTCACCCGGTGTAGCGTTCATTCATCGAATGGTTCGGCTGCCGGGTTCGTCCGTTGCGGTCTAGGAAGGAGATTTGGGTGATGCGAGCACTTTAATTACTTTAGTACTCACCCAGTGACGGCAGATTGAGGACAGATCGGAGGAAGCCTGTTAGTCCGGTTCCTGGCTTGTCCAGGTCCGTCCGGGCTGTGAGCGAGAGAGGTCCCTCTCTCGCCCAACAACATAGGGGACCGCATGTTGTGGTTCAGATATTTTACATTCGGAGCATATGTCCGTTGGTCGGGACGCTCCGTTATATTGACAGTCCGAGAGACTGTCTTTAATGCTTCCTCATCCTCACAGCAGGGCACACGACCGCACATTGGCTACGTGACCTCGAGTATTCGATCAGTTTCGGCATTCAGTGATTCCACGGCGAATAGGTCGCGCCATCCGGTAGCCAAGGGACACGAGGCCTATACACTCCGTTCGCTCGCATATTGGTAGTATGCCCGGGGTAACGATCACGGAGCTTCCAGCGACAATGCATCGTAAGACCGCTTCTCCTCAGGCCTCAGTGACGGACGTGCTATCCGAGTTAGCACAGTTGTTTCGCAGCATCCCAGCAATTGACAGTTTCTCGGTCGAATCAGGAATTATCCGACGGCGCTGGGTCGGTGCGGTCCGCGGTTGCATCAGGTACGGACGACCGAACGCTTTATAGGGTCCGACAGGATGGCGAAAGGGATTCGAAAGATTTCGAGTTTTCCCTTTAGTAGTATCGGAAGATGCCTTTCATATCTTCTGGCATTATCTTCCAGTGATTATTATTTCGGACTTCATTGCTGCGATCTTGGATAAGAGACTTATAGCGTCATTGGACTCGGATTTTTCGATCGGTTCAGGGACATTGTCCCTGACTTACCGACGCAGTCCAATATTGTCATTACAACATGTGTTTTATTTTTCGACGCTATATATATATATATACAAGCCTGCTACTAAGAATGATAGTTTAGTTTCTTGTCCGCGTTGCTCATTTCTGCCATTTTATCATTTATATAAATAGTTTATTTTGGCAGAGCAGGGCATACCGAGAGTTCATATGCGTCTAGACGGTGTGATTAAAGACTGCATATATTCTTTTTCGCCGTTTATGTCTTTTCCAATTTCAGTGTTGGGAACGACATTATATATAGTAGACTTAACTTAGACGCTTTATTATACGTAATCTGCCTTACTGAGGCGTTATCATTACGTCTTCAAGAAAAGATTTACGGGATATTATTCTCAATGTAGTTTCTTTTGAGGGCAGTAGTTTGTTCACGTATAACTCCGCCCTTCAGTGGCTGATTGGAGTTAGTTAGACGTGACGCAGCCCCAGCTACATCCACACGCGTGGATAGTAAGGTTAAGAACTCTCTCAGAGTCGCTTCGTTCTCGGAGGAGCTTCTCTTCGACGGCAACTTTTCGGCAATCCATGAATTGCTCGATTTACACGTTCTCTTGTCTATCTAGTGTTACAAGAGATTCAGACTGGGGCAAACATTCGGTGGTTGACTCAGAGAGTGCCGCCGCAGTTGCCGGACCCGAGTGTGGCTGTTATGACGGTTGCCAGTCAAACAGATTGGGATATAATACTGATCCCTACGGATTCGAAGTGCCAGGGTCTTTGGGTTCCGCAGTCTTTTAGCAATCAGTTTTCTTCCTCGGAATAATGTTTTTTAGGCTTGCTTTATGTCATTGCATGAACATTATTCAGAAACGCATGCCCAAATTCCTGTCCTTTAATTCGACAGTAGTGGCATATCTCCGGAACCAGGGAGGCACTCATTCGTTTCCGTTATTCAATTTAATGGAAAGAATCCGTCTGTTGGTTATAGTACACCAAGTTCAGTTTTGGTCCGTCATATTCCGGGTCGTCTGATTGTTTTATCGGACTCCCGTTCTCTTACGGGTCGCTTGTTGCTGTCAGAATGGACTCTCAACAAACAAGTATTCAATCAGATTTGCTATCTATGGGAGCGCCCAATGATGATTTATTTATGACACAGCTTGCTAATCAATTGCAGACGTATGTGTTGGCTTGTCCAGATCTCTGAGCTAATATTGTTAACGCTCTATTGATCTATAGGACGGAATGATAGGATACGCGTATCCTCCGGCGCTGTTGTTTTAGCAGGTATTGCTAAGATAAACAACCACAATACATTTCTGTTGATAGCATCTCTATCTTCACAGAGATCATGAGTAATTTACTCTCTTGTCTCCTGTGGGTCTTAACATGAAATCTTCCTCTATGTGAGGATCTTTTTCACTGGGTAAATCGTGTCATCTTTATCACAACCAGCAAGGTCGCAACCTTCATGTATTCCGTTGTGTGGTCCGTATTGCATTGTAAGCACTGTACTGGACGAGCTTTGGACGCGATTTCTTACTATAGGAGATCCTCTTCTTCGCTATTCTATGCGGCTAAAGTGGAGGCTCTTCCGTCGTGGTGTAGGGATCATTATGTTCATATTGTTGATCCCTCCATACTACTCATTGCTATTTTTTAGTATACTTGTTTCACAAGATCTACTGCAGCCTGTTATTATTTAGGTTATAGGTTTATGTTACCTCATACCTATGCACTCTACGATAGTTTTCAATTGAGTCTTTTGTCTCTTTATCTAAGTCAGTTAGTAACTTTTTGATAAATAGACTTAGAATCTTTAGATTAAATTTCTATACGGATTTTAACTTCGGTTCCTATTTAGCTAAGTAATCATTTGAGCCTCTGGAAACAGTAGTTTTCAAATTCTGACCTTTTAGACAGTAATTCTGTTGGTTTCTCTTTTACTGTAGAGTCAGTGAGTTTCATGCACTATCGATGGATGATTTTCACTTTCATAGTTTCGGAATCAATACTTCCGTTACTATTTAGGTTGGATTGTTGCATAAG
This sequence comes from Pictodentalium vernedei, assembly GCA_031216915.1. Taxonomy (NCBI): domain Eukaryota; kingdom Metazoa; phylum Mollusca; class Scaphopoda; order Dentaliida; family Dentaliidae; genus Pictodentalium; species Pictodentalium vernedei. Next base: position 211,971,509 of record CM062294.1, on the reverse strand, counting down.
AGTTAGGCTCCTATTATCCGGAACCTATTATTTTAAGGTCCTTCCGTCTTCGTATGGGCATAGGCCTTTACTCTTTCCGGGTACAGTTTATGTATTTATAAACAGATATCTGTTTATTACAAAGGGCGTAAGCTTCTTCTGTCTTTGATGTCTAGTAGAAGGACGTTACGCTCCATTTTATTGTTAATGAATTCTATTAACTATCGGTACTGCTTATGGTATATCATTGACTTAGCAGTTGTGCTTAAGATTTTGGCTCATGAAGTAAGAGTTCTTCTACTTCTTGGGCTTACATTAATAGTGTCGCTATTATAGATTTTTGAAGGCCGCTCATTGCGCTCAGCCATCCACATTCATGAATTTTATCTCAGAAATATCGAGTCCATTTCTGGAGGCCTCTATTGTATTGTTAGGTCTATTATCTACTGCTCAGAATGTCATTCATTTAACAGTTGCTACTATAGCTAGGTAGGCTGTCTGTTTCGGCAGTGTCTCCGTTCGGCTGCCCTCTTCGCTCTGGGCTATTTGACCCAGGGCAAGAAAAGGGGGGGGGGGGGGGAGGGTGTTTCCTTGGGTCACCTGTTTTACTATGAAAACAAGGGGATACCTCCTCCGGAGTTAGTAATTCTGAGCTGTTATTGGGATGGTTGTTTAGTGAGAAGTTTAGGTTTTTTAAATTCATTCAAGTCTTAGTTTTTAAAGTATAGCTTTTGAATATTGCATATGTCAACGGACGTGATTATGCAATCCTCAGACACTTTTAGGAGTATAAGAGTCTCTATTCTCTAGACTTACTTTATTTATTGGCTTACTTTAAAAATTATTAGTATAAGGATTATATTGGATATTAATAGAGTACATGGATGTATGAAGCTCAATTTTGGAAGGTGTTGTATCTTTCTAATTTATCATAAATAAGAAAGATACATGTAAGGCCTATTACTTCTTTTTCCCTACAGGGGATGACTCTATTTTATTTTATTGAGCGTATTCCATTTTGCTCTATGTCCTTGGCCCTCCAGCCTTTTTACTATTCAGCTATGTCTGGGTCATTGGTACAGTATAAAAATGTTAAAAAATTTATAGTAATTTATATATTTTTTATACTTACCAATGACCCAGACGGGGATGGCCCTCCCAGGAGTTGGGAACTCTTGCCTCCCCGCTGAGTACATAGCGCTTACCAGGCACTGGTTATTAGAATGATTAATGGCGCCAATTTCGGAACGTCCTTGACACTGCGCATGCGCAGTAGGGGCGAAGTGTGGAGGGCCTTTCAGGACATGTTTTCTTTAGTTTTAGATGCAAATTTTGGGGATTGGGGGGCAAAATTTGTGTTTGGCCCTATATTTTAAGAGTTAGCACCAGCTATGTCTGGGTCATTGGTAAGTATAAAAAATATATAAATTACTATAAATTTTTTAACTTTTCCAGCATTCCAGATGAACATAAGAACCCTGCATACAGCTTTCATATTATTCAAGTTAACAAAGTTGTGATATTCCTTCAACACACACACTATTTGAATTTTATCATGTTCATTGTGTCAGCACGGTATTGTGATGGCTAAAACAGCTTTTTTTCTATTAGACTGTGATCAGGGGCCAATACTATTGAACTTTTACAACTGTATTTTCTAGAATTGTATTTTCTAGTTGTCCCCCGATTTTGTCATAGGACTATTGTTATCAGCTGTGTCAGTCTGTGTGTGCGTCCGTCGTGAATGATAACTAAAGGTTGGATCAACGAATCAAAACCCAGTTTGGTGTATATGTCCCTTATCCCAATGATTAGGTGAATTTTGAATATCGGGTGGATCTGATCATTTTTGTTGGAGTTATGCCCCTTTTTCGATGCTTTTCTGCCCAATTTCGCAACTTTGGAAATTTGATGTCCGGATGATAACTTCACTTTGAGTTATTGAATAAACACCAAATTTTGTACATAGGTTTGTCTCAAGAATATGCTGTTCAAGTGCAAATTTGGGTTCGGTGTGACCAATTTTGGCTGAGCTATGGCCCATTTTCATTTTTTTTTTACTTTGAAAATTAGATGTCCTGCTGATAACTTTAATTTGAGTTATTGAATCAACACCAAAATTTTTTTACTATACCAATGACCCAGACTTAGCTGGTGCTAACTCCTTAAATTATAGGGCCAAACACAGATTTTGCCTCCCAATTCCCAAAATTTGCATCAAAAACCGAAATTCAATGTCCTATATAGTCCTCCATACTTTCTATCCACTGCGTATGTGCAGTGTCAAGGAGCTCTCGAAATTGGCGCAAATGTCATTCTTTGTTTGGCCCTAAAATCAGTAACATGTCACTGATATTTGTGCTTGTAAATCTCAGTTTAAATGATACCAGACACATAATTATGAAAGAAATGGTGGATCTAAGGATGAAATAAGAGGATGAGAGGAAGAAACAGTGGCAGAATGTGTTCAGGGCTGTAACTTATAATTTTTTTACGAAATTATTTCATGTTCCCTAATTTCGGGGCATGAGCCTTATGTTGTCATTCTGGCTATGAACTTACCATTGTTTGTTCAGTGTTTCCTCTCTCCCTTTCCCTAATATCCCCCTTGCTATTCTCCCATGCTTTTGGCATAATTTTGGAATTTTTTCTTACTAAAATTTCTTGGGAGTTTTGGCTTGGTAACAGAATGATTATTCTGTTTTTTCCCCATGTTGACGTCCTCACCCTTGTGTGTTTAGGCGTTGTTATCTGCATCTACCATCTCTTGTACTGCAGTTTCTTCTCTGGAAGCCTCTGTTTTACATCGGATAGTGTTTAAACTGGTTACTGATTTTGGGCCATGGTTTCAGTGCCTAGAGTCATGTTTCCAGTTTCTGTACACTTTTGCTTATGTTGACAACGGTTACTTCTGATAGTGATTAGTTGTCTTCTATTAGTTCTACTCATAGCCAGATACATTAATATTGTCCGGAAATGTTGCATTAATTTTTAAAAATGTTTTAAAATATTTTGTCCACACTCAGGCTTTTTTGGGATCCATTTGGACTCATTGTTCCCATTGGGAACTTGGGCTCTTCTGAAAATTTTTCAAAAAATTTTTTTTTTTCAAATTATTTTTTTGAAATGTTATAATGGATTATATTATATTATGTATCTTTTTTTCAAGGGTTAGTGCGAGTACTATGACTGTTTATTTTTTTTCATGATGAAAAAATATCGTTCAATTGTAATGCGAGGAAATCTTCCTCTGATTCTCATGTTCATTGTGTTTCTTGTAGTCAGTGTACTCGCACTAATTCTTTCTCAGTGCGTGCTAATTGTAATGACAATGTTGGAGGCGTGTGTCATGATATATTGTAAGCGGTGAGGGGTCCATTCCGGTCCTTTCTCTGCAAGGTCACTCTAGTTTATCAGTCTCTTTTTCAGAAGAACAAGAACAGGGTGATGTTTCCGTGATGTCTTCAACAAGTGTGTCTCCATCGTTGCAGTATTAGGGCTAACGGCTAAGTGCTCATGGAAATACGACAATTGCCGAAGAGGTTCCTAGTAGGATCGAAGGCATTGATCGTCCGCTAGTCCGCCCAGTGTAGCGACCATTCATCGAATGGCTCGGCAGCCGGGTTTGTCCGTTGCGGTCCAGGGAAGCAGTTTGGGTGATGCGAGCACTATAAACATTGAACGTGCACACCCAGTGACGACGGATCCGAGGATAGTACAGAGGAAGCCTGTCTGTCCGGTAGCTAGCTCGTCCAGGTCTATCCGGACCACGAGCGAGAGAGGCCCCCTCTCTCTTACAGCAACATCTGCGCCGCGATGTTGTTGTATGTTCGTTCGTTAGTCGGAGCATAAACCCACTCCACCTGCTCTGGATGCTCTGTCGTATAGACAGTCCGACGCGGCTGTTCTATTGGCTTCCTCTTCCTCACGTCAGCACACATGACTGCACCTTGGCTGTGTGACCACAGATTTCCAGGGGACGTTCGCATATTATATAAATGCAGGAATGAACGTCCCTGGAGCTCCTGCTTCGCCGACCAGGGAATCCACGTCAACCAGGTCACTCCATCTGCTTGCCAAGGGCACGAGGTCTTTCCAGTTGGGACGTTCGCATATTATATAAATGCAAGAATGAACTTCCCTGGAGCTTCCAGCGGCTAATTACGTAAGACCGCGGCTCCACAGGCCTCCGTGACGGACTAGCTATCGCAGCATCCCAGCAGCTATCAGAAACTTTTTCAATAAAGAACTATCTGAGCATGCTGGGTCGGTTTGCTCCCCTGCAGAGTCAGTAGGGACGACCGAGATTATTATGTGTTCCAGGCGGATGGTACAAGGGAATCAGCACGGCTGAAATTTTCCCTTTCTGAACAACTTAAGGTACCGTAGATTTCATCCGGCATCACCTTTAGAAGTTGTTTCTCTGGACAAAAATGCTGCGTTACCTGATAAGAAACTGAAAGCATCACTGGACACAGACTTTTTCAGCCGGATTAGGGACACCGTCCCTGAGAGTTCCAACCCAGTCCAGATATGTCATCGACATTTGAACTTTTGAATGATGCTATATTCAAGCTCGCCTCTAAGACTGGCAATCCGGTTTCTTATCACCTGCGCTTTACAGCTGCCTTTCATCAATGCTAGACATTAATTTGAAACGGCAGGACAAGGTGCACCGAAAGTTCCTCTGTGTTTGGACAACTAGGCTGCAGACCTGGAACGGTCATTGCCGGCGTCGATGTCTATTTACTCCAGTGTACTGGAGAACACAATTTAGATGCATTTTCTCACGCAGATCACCTTACCAGAGCATTATCACTACGTCTCAAAGCGAAAAAATTCCAGGATCTCCATCTTCCTTAAGAGTTCTTTCGAGGGCTATAGCATATTCTATGTATAAATCCGCCCTTTCAGTGGCAATATGGAGTTAGTCAGACGTGATGCTGCCCTGGTTGCATCCACAAGAGTGGATAGTAAGGTGAAAAAAACCAAAAAAAACCCCCTCTCTTCCAGTCGCTCCGGTCTCCAGAGAGCTTCTCTTCGTCGTTAAGCTTTCTACAATCTATATTAGATTACTAAGAAAGCTCCAGATTCTCTGCATTGTTCTCCTTTGAAAAAGTCGGACTCAGCAGGGAGGAGTAAGGCAGGTTCTTTGGAGGCGAATACGTCCAAAGGAAGTTCCTATAGAGGATCAAAGCCTCTACGTCTTACTCCGGGGACCATCAGAGTAGCGACTCACACAGGGGTCATAATGCTGGCCTGAGATATCGGGTCAGACGCCCCTAGGTCGACTGGGCGATGTGCGGGTCGTGGAGGATCTGTTTTCTCCTTCCGCAATCCTCGCAGGACCAGGTGGTGATTCCACGTCGACCAGGTCACGTCATCTGCTAGCCAAGGACACGAGGCCTTTCCAGTTGGGACATTCGCATATTATATAAATGCAGGAATTAACGTCCCTGGAGCTTCCAGCGGCTAATTACGTAGCACCGTGGCTCCGCAGGCCTCCGTGACAGACTTGCTATTGCAGATAGCTCAATTCATTGCAGCATCCCAGCAGCTATCAGAAACTTTCTCAGTAAAGAACTATCTGAGCAAGCTGGGTCGGTTCGTTCCCCTGCAGAGTCAGTAAGGGACGACCAAAATTTTTATGTGGTCTGGGCGGATGGTAAAAGGGAATCAGCACAGCTGAAATTTTCCCTTTCCAAACAACTTAAGGTGGCCATAGATTTCATCCGGCATCACCATTTAGAAGTTGTTTCTCTGGACAAAAATGCTACGTTACCTGATAAGAAACTGAAAGCGTCACTGGACACAGAGTTTTTCGGCCGGATTAAGGACACCGTCCCTCAGTTTCCGACCCAGTCCAGAAATGTCATGGACATTTCAACTTTTGATTGACACTATATTCAAGCTAGCCTCAAAGACTGGCAAATTAGGTTTCTTATCGCCTAGCGCTATTCAGCGGCCTTTCATCAATGCAAGACATAATTTTGAAACGGCAGGACTAGGCGTGCCGAGAGTTCCTCTGCATTTGGACGACTAGGCTGAAGACCTGGAATTGTCATTGCTGGCATCCATGTCAATTACTCCAGAAAACAGGAGATGACAATTTTGTCTAATAGAATTTAGATGCATTATCTCATGCAGATCACCTTACCAAGAAGAACTTGGACGGCATTCTTCAGGGTTACGGCAGCAAGTTAATGCTTCAGATCGATGTTCTGAGTCTGCTTCAATTGCTCCGACATCTCAGTTTCTTAGTAAACGAAAAGAAGTTGGATCTTGTGTCGTCCTATTCATTCACCCACGTGGGAATGAGCTTAGAGACACACAACAATCTCATTCGTTTTCCGTTAACCAGAGCGATTTTAGTCAGTTGTTACGCTCACTTTTGCCTTCACTCAGATGTAGTAACAGCGAGAGAATTCATTAGACTGACAGGTTTGTGTCTACCCGCTATGAATATTATTCTGATGAAGTGATACACACTTGTCCACTCCACAGATATTTTATCTCAGAATTGGAGTGTGAAGACTCATTCGCTCGAATCAAACATTGTCTTGTCAAATCAAGGGTTTCAGACTTGGGTAGATTTTCAGTGGTTAACTCAGAGAGTACCACTGCAACTGTCGGATCCGAGTTTAACGATAATGACGGATGCAAGTCAAACATGTTGCGGTGCAACTCTGAGCCCAATAGATTCAGGGTGCCAGGGTCTTTAGGATCCGCAGTTCCTAACAAGTACATAAACATCAAGAATGATGTCAATATGGCTTGCGCTACGTCAATGAATAAACATTCTTCAGAGATCGCATGTTCAATTCTGTCCGACAAGTTGACACTTTAGTGTATATTCGGAACCTGGGAGGCACTCATTCCATTCCGTTATTCAATTTAACGGAAAGGATCCTTCTGTTTGTCCTAGAGCATCAAGTTCTTCTATCGGTCCCTCATATTCCGGGTCGTCTGAACATTCTAGCGGACACCCTTTCTCGGATAGGTTGTTTGTTGTTGTCACAATGGACTCTCAACAATGATTTTTCAATCAGATTTGCTACTAATCGGATCGTCCAAGGGTAGACTTTTTTGCGACGCATCTCAACTATCAGTTGCAGACGTATGTGTCGCCGTGTCCAGATCCTCGAGCGTTTGAAGTAGATGCTCTCTCGATCTCTTGGGACGGTATGATAGGATACGCGTATCCTCCAGCACCATTGATTTTGCAGCTATTGCTTAAGATAAAGCAATCTCACTGCAAATTCTGTTGGTAGCATCTCTGTCACCCCAGAGACCATGGATAAATCTTTTCAGGTGTCTGCTTTGGGACATGCTGCGGAAGCTTCCCCTCCATGAGAGGATCTTCTTTCACAGGGGAAATTGCGCACACTGCATCACAACCCGTAAGGTCTCAACCTTCACGTATTTTCGTTGTGCGGTCCTTCTTGCACGGCAAGCAATTTACAGGATTAGCAGTGGACACAATTTCTAACTGTAGGAGGACCTCCTCTTCGCTAAATTATGCTGCTAAGTGGAAGGTTTTCTCACGGTGAGGTAGGGATCATTCTGTTGATACCTATGCACATCATGATAATTTACAGATTAGATCTAAGGTCTCTTTATCTAAGTTACGGAAAACTTTTCAATAAATAGACTTAGAACCCTTAGATTAATTCCTAAGTGGAATTTAGCTTGGGTTCTTCTTAAGCTTAAAGAAGCGCCATTTGAGCCCCTTGATACAATGGACTTCAAATTCTTATGTTATAAGACAGCTTTCTCTTAGCTTTCTCTTCAGCTAGAAGAGTTAATGAGCTTCAGGCACTATCTGTTGATGATTGTCACTTTCGTAGTGTAGGTAATACTATTACCTTGACTACTAAGGTTGGGTTTTTGATGAGATTCAGGCTCCTATAAGTATCCGGAATCTATTATTATTAAGGCTCTTCCGTCTTCAGACGGGCATAGGCCTTTAATCTGTCCTGTTAGAGCTATATGTTTTTTACAAATGTAGATCTGAGTTTATCGGAAAGGGACGTAACGTCTCTTTCTGTCTCTGCTGCCTAATAGTAGGGACATTACGGTCCATTCTATTGCAAGGTGGATTCAATTATCTATCCGTACTGCTTATGAAAAATTATATTTTTATACTGTACCAATGACCCAGACATAGCTGGTGCTAACTCTTAAAATATAGGGCCAAACACAAATTTTGCCCCCCAATCCCCAAAATTTGCATCTAAAACTAAAGAAAACATGTCCTGAAAGGCCCTCCACACCTCGCCCCCACTGCGCATGCGCAGTGTCAAGGACGTTCCGAAATTGGCGCCATTTATCATTCTAAGTTTGGCCCTTCATCAGTTAACATCTGACTGATCTTTGTGCTTTTAAATCTCAGTTTAAATGATGCCAGACACATAAATATTAGTGAAATGGTGATTCTAAGGAGGATAGAAAAGGAGGAGAGGAAAAGAATGTGTGACAGAATATTATCAGGGCTGTAACTTAAAATTTTTTAATGAAATTATGTTAAGTTACCTATTTTCAAGGCAGCAGCCATTTTGTTGTCATTCTGATTATTTAGTTACACTGTTTTTTCAAGTGTTTTTCCTCTCTCCCTGTCCTTTAATTCCCCCTTGCTATTCTCCCATGCTTTTGGCATAGTTTCTGTAATTATTATTACTAAAATTTCTTGGGAGTTTTAGCTTAATAACAGAATGAATTCTGTTCTTTCCCCATGTTTACGTCTTCACCTACGGGTGGTTAGGCGTTGTGTTCTGCATCTACCATCTGATGTTCTGCAGTTTCTTCCCTGGAAGTCTCTGTTTTGCATCAGATGGGGTATTTTTGGTAACTGATTTCGGGCCTGGGTGCCTGGAGTCTTATTTTAGTGTTTTTACACTCATTGTTTACATTTACAACAGCCCTCTGTGTGAGGGGGGATTTCTAAATAATAATATCTTTATGTTATTTTAATCATAACTAGATACATTATTATTGTTCGTAAGTGTTGAATAAATTGTTTAAAATATTTTTAAAATTTTTGTCCACACTTAGGCTTGGGATCCATTGGGGCTCAACGTTACTTTTCAGAAACTTGGGCTGTTCTGAAAAAATATTTTTTCAAAATATTTTGATTTCAATTATTTTTTCTATATTAATGGATCATATTATTATTATGTATTTTGATTGCCAGGGGTTAGTGCGAGTACCAGGACTTGTTTTCTTTTCACATTGAAAGGATATTGATCAATTGTTTTAAGAGGAAGTCTTCCTCTGACCTTATTATCATTCTATATGTGGTCAGTGTACTCGCATTAACTCCTGTTCTGTATCGTATGATTTCGATGACAATATGGGAAGCGTATGTCACGGTATGTTGTTGGGGATTTGGACACTCCGGTCCTTTCCCCGCAGGGTCACTCTACTTTATCAATTTCTATTTCAGACGATCAAGATTAGGGTGATGTATCTGTGATGTCTTCCAACAGTGTGCCTCCGTCGTCACAATTAATGAAGGGCTAGCGGAAAAGTGCTCATGTAATACGCCAATCGCCTAAGAGGACCCTAGTAGGTTCGACGGCCTTTGACGTCCGCTAGCTCGCCCGGTGTAGCGTCCATTCACCGAATGGTTCGGCAGCCGGGTTCGTCCGTTGCGGTCTAGAAGGAATTTTGGGGTGATGCGAGCACTATAAAATTAACTTAATGCACACCCAGTGACGGCGGATCGGAGGGAGAACGGAGGAAGCCTTTTAGTCCGGTTCATAGCTCGTTCCGGTCCATCCGGACGGCAAGCGAGAGAGGCCCCTCTCTCGTTCAACAACATCTGGCCCCAGATGTTGTGGTACAAATGTGTCGTTAGCGGAGCATACGTCCGTCGCTCGGGACGCTCCGTTGTATAGGCAGTCCACTGAGACTGCTAAGGCTTCCTCTTCTCGTCAGCGCACACGACCGCACCTTGGCTGCGTGACCGCCGATATATTACCAGCTTCGCCGATCAAGGATTCTTCGGCGACCAGGTCACACCATCCGGCAGCCAGGGATTCGAGACCGATGGACTCCGGACGTTCGCATAGGAAAAGTATGCGGGAGCCATCTGATGCGGAGCTGCCCTCGGCGAAGCAGCGATAGACTGCGCCTCCGCAGGTCTCGACGCCGGACATTCTTGTGCACATAGCACAGCTTATCGCAGCATCCCAGCAGCCGACAGAAACGGTGTCGGATCGAGAATTATCCGACAGCGCTGGGTCGGTAGCCGGGGACTCGAGGCCTGCAGACTCCGGACGTTCGCATAGGAAGTGTGCGGGAGTCAACGTACACGGAGCTTCCAGCGGCAATGCATCGTAAGTCCGCTACTGCACAGGCCTCGGGAACGGACGTGCTTTCCTTAATAGCACAGTTTATCGCAGCATCCCAGCATCAACTGAATCTGTCGCATATATTTTATCCGACGATGCTGGGTCGGGACGCTCCGCGGAAGCGGGTACGGACGTCCGAAAGTTTCATCCGGTCCGACGGGATACCGAAAGGGATTCGGTAGATTTCAAGCTTTCCCTTTCGGAACAACATATGCTGCGATGCCGGATAAGAAACTGATAGCGTCGGTGGACTTAGAAATTTTTGGTTCGGTTCAGGGACATCGTCCCTCAGTTCCGACATAGTCCAATAATGTCACACAAACTTTCGAATTATTGAACGACGCTATATATATTATTATTTTATGCTTGCTATCCAAGCATTTCTGGTTTCTTGTTCGAAGAGTTATGGAGATGTCTTCAAAAGTGTGCCTCTGTCGTCATAGTTAATGAAGAGTTAGCGGCAATAAGTGCTCATGGAATATGTCTATCGCTTACGGAGTGACATTCGCTAGCTCACCCGGTGTAGCGTACATTCATCGAATGGTTCGGCTGCCGGGTTCGTCCGTTGCGGTCTAGGAAGGAGATTTGGGTGATGCGAGCACTTTAATTACTTTAGTACTCACCCAGTGACGGCAGATTGAGGACAGATCGGAGGAAGCCAACAACATAGGGGACCGCATGTTGTGGTTCAGATATTTTACATTCGGAGCATATGTCCGTTGCTCGGGACGCTCCGTTATATTGACAGTCCGAGAGACTGTCTTTAATGCTTCCGCATCCTCACAGCAGGGCACACGACCGCACATTGGCTACGTGACCTCGAGTATCCGATCAGTTTCGGAATTCAGTGATTCCACAGCGAATAGGTCGCGCCATCCGGTAGCCAAAGGACACGAGGCCTATACACTCCGTTCGCTCGCATATTGGAAGTATGCACGGGGTAACGATCTCGGAGCTTCCTGCGGCAATGCATCGTAAGACCGCTGCTCCTCAGGCCTCAGTGACGGACGTGCTATCCGAGTTAGCACAGTTGTTTCGCAGCATCCCAGCAATTGACGGTTTCTCGGTCGAATCAGGAATTATCCGACGGCGCTGGGTTGGTGCGGTCCGCGGTTGCATCAAGCTACGGACGACCGAACGCTTTATAGGGTCTGACAGGATGGCGAAAGGGATTCGAAAGATTTCGAGTTTTCCCTTTAGTAGTATCGGAAGATGCCTTTCATATCTTCTGGCATTTCTTCCAGTGATTATTGTTCGGACTTCATTGCTGCGATCTTGGATAAGAGACTTATAGCGTCATTGGACTCGGATTTTTCGATCGGTACAGGGACTTTGTCCCTGACTTACCGACGCAGTCCAATATTGTCATTACAACATGTGTTTTATTTTTCGACGCTATATATATATATTATATATATATACAAGCCTGCTACTAAGCATGATAGTTTAGTTTCTTGTCCGCGTGGCTCATTTCTGCCATTTTATCTTTTTTACATATAGTTTATTTTGGCAGAGCAGGGCATACCGAGAGTTCATATGCGTCTAGACGGTGTGATTAAAGACTGCATATATTCTTTTTCGCCGTTTATGTCTTTTCCAATTTCAATGTTGGGAACGACATTATGTATAGTAGACTTAACTTAGACGCTTTATTATACGTAATCCGCCTTACTGAGGCGTTATCATTACGTCTTCAAGAAAAGATTTACGGGATATTATTCTCAATGTAATTTCTTTTGAGGGCAGTAGTTTGTTCACGTATAACTCCGCCCTTCAGTGGCTGATTGGAGTTGGTTAGACGTGATGCAGCCCTAGCTACATCCACGCGTGGATAGTAGGTTAAGAACTCTCTCAGAGTCGCTTCGTTCTCGGAGGAGCTTCTCTTCGACGGCAACTTTCCGGCAATCCATGAATTGCTTGATTTATACATTCTCTTGTCTATCTAGTGTTACAAGAGATTCAGACTGGGGCAAACATTCGGTGGTTGACTCAGAGAGTGCCGCCGCAGTTGCCGGACCCTAGTGTGGCTGTTATGACGGTTGCCAGTCAAACAGATTGGGATATTCTGATCCCTACGGATTCGAAGTGCCAGGGTCTTTGGGTTCCGCAGTCTTTTAGCTATCAGTTTAACTTCCGCGGAATAATGTTTTTTAGGCTTGCTTTATGTCATTGCATGAACATTATTCAGAAACGCATGCCCAAATTCCTGTCCTTTAATTCGACAGTAGTGGCGTATCTCCGGAACCAGGGAGGCACTCTTTCGTTTCCGTTATTCAATTTAATGGAAAGAATCCGTCTGTTGGTTATAGTACACCAAGTTCAGTTTTGGTCCGTCATATTCTGGGTCGTCTGATTGTTTTATCGCACTCCCGTTCTCTTACGGGTCGCTTGTTGCTGTCAGAATGGACTCTCAACAAACAAGTATTTAATCAGATTTGCTATCTATGGGAGCGCCCAATGATGTTTTATTTATGACACAGCTTGCTAATCAATTGCAGACGTATGTGTTGGCTTGTCCAGATCTCTGAGCTAATACTGTTAACGCTCTATTGATCTATAGGACGGAATGATAGGATACGCGTATCCTCCGGCGCTGTTGTTTTAGCAGGTATTGCTAAGATAAACAACCACAATACATTTCTGTTGATAGCATCTCTATCTTCACAGAGATCATGAGTAATTTACTCTCTTGTCTACTGTGGATCTTAACGTGAAATCTTCCTCTATGTGAGGATCTTTTTTCACTGGGTAAATCGTGTCATCTTTATCACAACCAGCAAGGTCGCAACCTTCATGTATTCCGTTGTGTGGTCCGTATTGCATTGTAAGCACTGTACTGGACGAGCTTTGGTCGCGATTTCTTACTATAGGAGATCCTCTTCTTCGCTATTCTATGCGACTAAAGTGGAGGCTCTTCCGTCGTGGTGTAGGGATCATTATGTTCATATGGTTGATCCCTCCATACTACGCATTGCTAGTTTTTAGTATACTTGTTTCACAAGATCTACTGCAGCCTGTTGTTATTTAGGTTATAGGTTTATGTTACCTCATACCTATGCACTCTACGATAGTTTACAATTGAGTCTTTTGTCTCTTTATCTAAGTCAGTTAGTAACTTTTTGATAAATAGACTTAGAATCTTTAGATTAAATTCCTATACGGATTTTAACTTCGGTTCTTATTTAGCTATGTAATCATTTGAGCCTCTGGAAACAGTAGTTTTCAAATTCTGACCTTTTAGACAGTAATTCTGTTGGTTTCTCTTTTACTGTAGAGTCAGTGAGTTTCATGCACTATCGATGGATGTTTTTCACTTTCATAGTTTCGGAATCAATACTTCCGTTACTATTTAGGTTGGATTGTTGCATAAGAGTTAGGCTCCTATTTCCGGAACCTATTATTTTAAGGTCCTTCCGTCTTCGTATGGGCATAGGCCTTTACTCTTTCCGGGTACAGTTTATGTATTTATAAACAGATATCTGTTTATTACAAGGGCGTAAGCTTCTTCTGTCTTTGATGTCTAGTAGAAGGACGTTACGCTCCATTTTATTTTTAATGGATTCTATTAACTAGCGTACTGCTTATGGTATATCATTGGCTTAGCAGTTGTGCTTAAGATTTCGGCTCATGAAGTAAGAGTTCTTCTACTTCTTGGGCTTACATTAATAGTGTTGCTATTATAGATTTTTGAAGGCGGCTCATTGCACTCAGCCATCCATTCATGAATTTTATCTCAGAAATATCGAGTCCATTTCTGGAGGCCTCTATTGTTAGGTCTATTATCTACTGCTCAGAATATCATTCTCTTAACAGTTGCTACTATAGCTAGGTAGGCTGTCTGTTTCGGCAGTGTCTCCGTTCGGCTGCCCTCTTCGCTCTGGGCTATTTGACCCAGGGCAAGAAAAAAGGGGGGGGGGGGAGGGTGTTCCCTTGGGTCACCTGTTTTTACTATGAAAACAAGGGGATACCTCCTCCGGAGTTAGTAATTCTGAGCTGTTATTGAGATGGTTGTTTAGTGAGAAGTTTAAGTTTATAGAATTCATTCAAGTCTTAGTTTTTAAAGTATAGCTTTTGAATATTGCATATGTCAACGGACATGATTATGCAATTCTCACACACTTTTAGGAGTATAAGAGTCTCTATTCTCTAGACTTACTTTATTATTGGCTTACTTTAAAAATTATTAGTATAAGGATTATTGGATATTAATAGAGTACATGGATGTATGAAGCTCAATTTTTGGAAGGTGTTGTATCTTTCTAATTTATCATAAATAAGAAAGATACATGTAAGGCCTATTACTTCTTTTCCCTACAGGGGATGACTCTATTTTATTTTATTGAGCGTATTCCATTTTGCTCTATGTCCTTGGCCCTCCAGCCTTTTTACTATTCAGCTATGTCTGGGTCATTGGTACAGTATAAAAATGTTAAAAAATTTATAGTAATTTATATATTTTTTATACTTACCAATGACCCAGACGGGGATGGCCCTCCCAGGAGTTGGGAACTCTTGCCTCCCCGCTGAGTACATAGCGCTTACCAGGCACTGGTTATTAGAATGATAAATGGCGCCAATTTCGGAACGTCCTTGACACTGCGCATGCGCAGTGGGGGCGAGGTGTGGAGGGCCTTTCAGGACATGTTTTCTTTAGTTTTAGATGCAAATTTTGGGGATTGGGGGGCAAAATTTGTGTTTGGCCCTATATTTTAAGAGTTAGCACCAGCTATGTCTGGGTCATTGGTAAGTATAAAAAATATATAAATTACTATAAATTTTTTAACTTTCGGCGCATGAAGTATCTGTTCGGCAGCGTATCTGTCCTGCTGACCTCTTCGCTCTGGGGTATTTGACCCAGGGCTAGGGAAAGGAGGGGGGGGGGGGGGGAGGATGGTGTTCCCTTATATCACCTTCTTTATAGGAGAATGCAAGGGAATACCTCCTCTGGAGTCAGTAATTCCGAGTCGGTGCTGGAATGGTTTTAAAGTGTAAAGCTAATTCATATATATTTTAAAAGTATAGCTCGGTGGGAAACATTTGTATATGTCACGGATCATACAAGTGCTAATATACAATCCTCGAACTCTTTTTAATGAGTATAAAGAGTCTCATTATCTGGACTATCTTTAATTATTGGCTTTCCTTTAATAAGATTATACTGGATGTTAATAGAGATCATTGATGATTATTGTGCTCAATTACGGAATGGTATTGTGTCTTTCTTTTTTGATACAAACAAGAAAGATACATATAAAACCTGTTCTCCTCTTCTCCTTGAGTGGATGATTCTGTTTTCATGTAATTGAGTCTATTGGATTTTCTTGTATGTCCTAGGCCCTCCAGCCTTTTTTCTATTCAGCTAAGTCTGGGTCATTGGTACAGTATAAAAATGTTAAAACATTTATAGTAATTTATATATTTTTTATACTTACCAATGACCCAGACGGGTATGGCCCTCCCACGAGTTGGGAACTCATACCTCCCCGCTGATTACATAACGCTCTCCAGGCACTGGTTGTAAGAATGACATTTGCGCCAATTTCGAGGGCTCCTTGACACTGCGCATGCACAGTGGATAGAAAGTATGGAGGACCATATAGGACATTGAATTTCGGTTTTTCATGCAAATTTGGGGGATTGGGGGGCAAAATTTGTGTTTGGCCGTATAATTTAAGGAGTTAGCACCATCTAAGTCTGGGTCATTGGTAAGTATAAAAAATATATAAATTATTATAAATGTTTTAACTTTTGTATGTAGGTTTGTCTCATGAATACACAGGTTGAGTTTGAATTTGGGTTCAGTGTGACCACCAATTTTGGCTGAGTTATGGCCCTTTTTTTACTTTGAAAATTTGTTGTTTGGAAATATGTCCAATGTAAGAACTTGCTGTTGGGGGATATAGCCCATGCCTGGCGGTGGCCTTGTTATGACTTTAAATGGATTGAAATAAATCATTAACATTTTAAAAGATATGGCAATTTGCCAATTGGCAAATTGTCATATCTTTTAAAATGCTAACGATTCATTTTTGGCCAAACAAAATTAATCAATTAATTCTCAGGCAATTTTTGTTTTAAAACGATTGAAGGAGGGCGGTTTTTATATTTTTATACTGTACCAATGACCCAGACTTAGCTGGTGCTAACTCCACAAAAACCAGGGCCAAACACAAATTTTGCCCCCCAATCCCCAAAATTTGCATCCAAAACAAAAAGAAATCATGTCCTAAAGGACCTCCATAGTACGACTCTACTGCGCATGCGCAGTGACGCAGTCGTCCCGAAATTGGCGCCAAATATCATTCTCTGTTTGGCCCTTCATCAGTCAACATCTCACTGATCTTTGTGCTTGTAAATCTCAGTTTAAAGGATGCCAGACACGTAATTCTTGGAGAAAATGTGATTCTAAGGAGGATAGAAGGAGGAGAGGAAAAAAGAAGTGGCAAAAAATAATCAGGGCTGTACTTAAAATTTTTTGTTAAAATTATGTTAAGTTGCCTATTTTCGAGGCAAACGCCTCTTGTTGTCATTCTTGCTAATTGTTGCACTGCTTATTCAGTGTTTCCTCTCCCCTAACCTTCTAAAGTCCCCCCTTGCAATTCTCCCATGCTTTTGGCATATTTTTGAGAAGTTTCATTTCTAAAATTTCCCTGGGAGAGTTGCTTGGTTACAGAATGTTTTCTGTTATTTTCCCCATAGTTACGTTTTCACCCATGGGTGTATAACGTTTGTGTTCTGCATCTTCCATCTGATGTTCTGCAGATTCTCCCCTGGGAGTCTCTGTTTTGCATCAGATAGAGTGTAATTGAGGACTGATTCCGGGCCAGTTTTTTCAGTGCCTGGAGTCATGTTTTCTTCTGTGTTTACACTGTTTGTTTTCATTGGCAACAGCCTTTTTTGAGGGGGGCTGTTTGCCTTTGAGGTAGTTTATCTCATTATAAGATACATTTATATTATCCGAAAGTGTCTCATTAATTATTTTATATAATTTAAAAATTTTTGACCACACTTTGCCATCGGATCCATCGGGGCTCAACGTTACTTTTCAGCAACTTGGGCTTCTCTGAAAAAATATTTTTTCAAAATTATTTTGTTTTGCAATTGTTTTTTCATTTATTAATGGATCATGTTATTATGTATCTTTGTGTCAGGGGTTTTTGCGAGTAACTAGGACTTATTGTTGTTCCTTCACAATGAAAGGAACTTGTTCAAATTGTAATAGGAAGAAATCTTCCTCTGACTTTCATGATTATTGCATAAATTGTAGTCAGTGTTCTCGCATTAATCCCTGTCCTGTATGTGAACATTGGGATGAGAAACATTGGAAACGTGTGTCACGATATGTTGTTTCTGGAGAAAGAGCGATGCCGGCTCTTTCTCCACAAGGTCACTCTACTCTCTCAGTTTCTATTTCAGAGGAACCAGAACAGGGTGATGTTTCCATGTTATCTTCTTCAAGTGTGCGTCCGTCGTCACAATTAAATACAGAGCTAGCGGCAAAAGTGCTCATGGAGATTAGACAAATGTCGTCCGCTAGCTCGCCCGGTGTAGCGTCCATTCACCGAATGGTTCGGCAGCCGGGTTCGTCCGATGCGGTCCAAGAGGAAATTTTGGGTGATGCGAGCACTATAAAAATAATAGATGCACACCCAGTGACGGCGGATAGTGAACGAGAACGGAGGAAGCCTTTTAGTCCGGTTCCTAGCTCGTCCAGGTCCAGCCGGGCCGCGAGCGAGAGAGGCCCCTCTCTCGTACAACAACATCTGGGACCAGATGTTGTGGTACAAAATGTGTCTTTAGCGGAGCATACGTCCGTCGCTCGGGACGCTCCGTTGTATAAGCAGTCCGCAGAGACTGTTAAGGCTTCCTCTTCTCGCCGGCGCACACGACCGCACCTTGGCTGCGTGACCTCCGATATCTTGCCAGCTTCGCCGATGAAGGATTATTCGGCGATTAGGTCACACCATCCGGCAGCCAGGGACTCGAGACCGATGGACTCCGGACGTTCGCATAGGAAAAGTATGCGGGAGCCATCTGATGCGGAGCTGCCCTCGGCAAAGCAGCGAAAGACCGCTCCTCCGCAGGTCTCGACGTCGGACATTCTAGTGCAGATAGCACAGCTTATCGCAGCATCCCAGCAGCCGACAGAGACGGTGTCGGATCGAGAATTATCCGACGGCGCTGGGTCGGTACGCTCCGCCGAAGCATCGGGGGCGGACGACCGGGAACATCGGGAGGTCCGACCGGATGGTGAAAGGGATACGGATGAATTGGAGCTATCCCTTTCGGAACAACACAAAGCTGCCGTAGACTTCATCCGGCACTTTCTTCCTCAAGTTGTTCCGTCGGGCCAGACTGCTGCGCTTCCGGACAGGAGAATTATAGCGTCATTGGACTCTGATTTTTTCGAGCGGTTCAGGGACATCGCTCCCGAGTTTCCGTCGCAGTCCAATAATGTTGCAAGAACATTTGAATTATTGAACGACGCTATTTTTAAACTTGCTTCCAGGACAGGGAAAGCAGGCTTCTTGTCCGCAAATACTCTCAACCTGCCTTTCATTAATGCAAGGAATAAATTCGACACGGCAGGTCAGGGTATACCGAGAGTTCCTCTGCGTATGGACGACGAGGCGGAAGACTTAGAGCTATCATTACCGTCGTCAGCTTCTATTCCAACCGCAGTGTTGGAAACAGCTATTGCGTCTAACAGAGCCAATTTAGATGCCTTATCTTACGCAGATCACCTTACGAAGGCGTTATCACTGCGTCTTCAAGGGGAAGAGTTTCAGGATTTACAATCCTCCTTAAGACTTCTTTCAAGGGCAGTAGCTTATTCCACGTGTAACTCCGCCCTTTCAGTGGCAAATCTGGAGTTGGTTAGACGTGACGCAGCCCTGTCTACATCCACACTAGTGGATTCTAAGGTGAAGAACTCTCTTAGAGTCGCTTCGGTCTCAGGAGATCTTCTCTTTGACGGCAAGCTTTCCGCTATTTATGATAATATTAAAAAGAAAGCTAGTGATTCTCTGTTGTTTAGATCCGCTCCTAAAAGGTCGGATTCAGCAGACACGAATAAGGCGGGCACTTCTGGGTCTTATCCGCCCAAGAGAGGTTCCTATAGAGGTTCCGGTGCGTCCTCTAGCTTTTATTCGAGAGACCGTCAGGATAGCGACTCTCGTTCGGGACGTCCTTCAGGCCGGGACAATCGGTCGGACGCCCCGAGGTCGACGAGGCGAGGTGCGGGTCGTGGAAGACGTGGTTTCTCCTACCGCAGGCCTCGCAGATCCAGGAGGTGATGGCTCAAACCTCTATCGCGTTCCGGTTGGCGGAAGGTTGTCGAGTTTTTCTCAAGAGTGGGCGTCGATTACGGACGATCCATGGGTGAGAGGAGTGACTTCGGAAGGTCTAAAGATATCCTTCAAACGAAAGCCTCCATTAACTCGAAGTCCAAAGTGGACTCATCTTCCGTCAAACCCTCAGAAAAGAGACGCTCTGCTATCAGAGGTGCAGTCTCTTTTAATGAAGAACGCGGTAGAGGTCGTAGAAAACCAGGAATCGCTGGGATTCCGAAACCAGACGGCTCGTTCCGTCCAGTCATAGATTTGAGCTGGATAAACAAGCTGATCATCGCTCCGAAGTTTTATATGGAGACGATTCGATCGGTCAGAGCGAGTATTCGGGTGAACGATTATGCAACGAGCATAGATCTCAAAGATGCGTACTTTCACGTCATGGTACATCCGACATTCCGAAAGTATCTACGCTTCGCAGTCCTAGGAGTGGTGTATCAGTTCCGGGCCATGTGCTTCGGATTGAATCTAGCACCCTGGGCTTTCACTCGGGTAATGAACTCGGTAATGATTTACTTCCGAGCTCATTCGTCTGCGGTAACGTCGGCCTACCTGGACGACATTCTTCAGAGGTACGGCAACGAGTTAACGCTTCAGAACGATGTTCAGAATCTTCTTCTATTGCTCCGACGTCTCGGTTTCATAGTAAACGAGGAGAAGTCGGATCTGGTGCCGTCCAAGTCATTCACTCATCTGGGAATGAGCTTCGAGACGCACAACAATCTCGTTCGTCTGCCGTTAACCAGAGCGAAATTAGTCAGTTGTTACGCTCGCTATTGTCTAAATACAGACAAAGTCACAGCGAGAGAATTTATGAGACTGATAGGTCTGTGCGGAGCCGCTGCGGATCTCATTCCGATGGGACGGCTACGCACACGGCCTCTTCAAATTTTCTTGACTCAGAATTGGAGTGTGAAAATTCATTCGCTCGATGTAGACGTTCTCTTGTCAGATCAAGTGAAACAAGAGATTCAGACTTGGGCAAACATTCAGTGGTTAACTCAAGGAGTTCCGCTGCAGTTGCCGGATCCGAGTTTTACCATTATGACGGATGCCAGTCAAACAGGTTGGGGTGCATCATTAATCCCAACGGATTCGAGATGCCAGGGTCTTTGGGATCCGCAATTCCTGTGCAAGCACATAAACATCAAGGAAATGATGTCAATTTGGCTTGCGTTACGTCACTGGATGGACATTATTCACGATGCTCATGTCCAAATCCTATCCGACAATACGACAGTAGTGGCGTATATACGGAATCAGGGAGGCACTCATTCAGTTCCGTTGTTCAATCTAACGGAAAGAATCCTTCTGTTTGCGTTGGAACATCACGTTCTTCTTTCGGTCCGTCACATACCGGGTCGTCTGAATGTGCTAGCAGACTCCCTTTCTCGAAAGGGTCGCTTGTTGCCGTCGGAGTGGACTCTCAACAAACAAGTATTCAATCAGATTTGCTACCAATGGGAACGGCCAATGATAGACTTATTTGCGACACATCTCAACAATCAGTTGCAGACGTATGTGTCCCCGTGTTCGGATCCAAGAGCATTTGCTGTAGACGCTCTATCGATCCCTTGGGACGGAATGATAGGATATGCGTATCCTCCAGCGCCGTTAATTCAACAAGTATTGCTAAAGATAAAACAATCTCAATGCAAGATTCTGTTGGTAGCATCTCTGTCGCCACAGAGACCGTGGATAAATCTACTCAGGTGTCTGTTGTGGGACCTACCGCGGAAGCTCCCTCCACGAGAGGATCTTCTTTGGCAGGGGAAATCGCGCCAACTGCATCACAACCCGCAAGGTCTCAACCTTCACGTTTTTCCGTTGTGCGGTCCTTCTTGCATGGCAAGCACTTTACAGGACGAGCAGTGGACGCGATTTCTAACTGTAGGAGGACCTCCTCTTCGCTAAACTATGCGGCTAAGTGGAAGGTTTTCCGTCGTTGGTGTAGGGATCATTCTGTTGATATATTTGATCCCTCTATACCAGACATTGCTAACTTTCTAGTATACTTGTTTGACGAAATCAAACTGCAACCGGTTACTATAAAGGGTTATAGATCTATGTTATCTGATACCTATGCACATCATGATAGTTTACAAATTGGATCTAATGTCTCTTTATCGAAATTGGTTAGAAACTTTTCGATAAATAGACCCAGAACTCTTAGATTAATTCCTAAGTGGAATTTAGCTTGGGTTCTCCTTAAATTGAAGGAAAAGCCATTTGAACCTCTTGGGACAGTAGATTTCAAATTCTTATCTTATAAGACAGCTTTTCTCTTAGCTTTCTCTTCTGCCAGAAGAGTCAGTGAGCTTCATGCACTATCGGTGGATGATTCTCATTATCGTAGTGTTGGGAACACTATCACCTTCACTACTAACGTCGGTTTTTTAGCTAAGAATCAGGCTCCTAATAAATATCCGGAACCTATTGTTATTAAGGCTCTTTCGTCTTCAGACGGGCGTAGGCCTTTACTCTGTCCTGTTAGAGCACTACGTATCTATAAACAGAGATCTCAGTTCATCAGAAAGGGACGGAAACGTTTCTTTCTGTCTTTGATGCCTAATAGAAAAGACATTTCAGTCCATTCTATTGCTAGATGGATTCAGTTAACTATCCGTACTGCGTATGAAGATTTATCTTCTTCTCAGCAGTCTGTGCTTAAGATTTCTGCTCATGAAGTAAGAGCTCTTTCTACTTCCTGGGCTTATGCTAATAGTGTTGCTATTACAGATTTAATGAAGGCTGCTTATTGGTCTCAGCCATCCACATTTACTAATTTTTATCTCAGAAATATTGAGTCCATTTCTGGAGACCTGCATTGTTTAGGTCCGTTATCTGTTGCTCAGAATGTCGTCCACTAAACAGTTGCAACTATAGTTATGCAGGCTTTCTGTTCCGGCAGTGACTCCGTCCGGCTGCCCTCTTCGCTCTGGGCTATTTGACCCAGGGCAAGGGGAAGGGGGGGGGGGGGGGGGCGGGTGTTCCCTTAGGTCACCTGCTTTATAGTGAAAAGCAAGGGAATGCCTCCTCCAAGACAGTATTTCTGAGTCGCTTCCGGGATGGTTTTAAAGTGTAATATTAATGTTTAATTTCATTCATGTCTTATTTTTAAAGTGTAGCTCGGTGTGAAGCATTTGTATATGTCAAGTGTCAAACGGGCTTTAATATACAATACTCGGACACTTTTAAATGATTATAAAGAGTCTCAATTCTCTGGACTACTTTATTTATTGGCTTGTTTTAAAAATAATTAGTATAAAGGTTATACTGGATGTTAATAGAGAACATGAATGTTATTGTGCTCAATTATTAAGGGTAGTGTATCTTTCTAATTTAAATATTAAATAAGAAAGATACATGTAAAGCCTAATACTCCTTTTCTCCTTAAGGGGTTACCTCTTTATTTTATAATTGAGCTTATTGGATTTTCCTCTATGTCCTAGGCCCTCCAGCCTGTTTACTATTCAGCTAAGTCTGGGTCATTGGTACAGTATAAAAATGTTAAAAAATTTATAGTAATTTATATATTTTTTATACTTACCAATGACCCAGACGGGGATGGCCCTCCCTGAGTTGGGAACTCTTGCCTCCCCGCTGAGTACATAGCGCTGACCAGGCACTGCCAGTAAGAATGATATTTGGCGCCAATTTCGGGACGACTGCGTCACTGCGCATGCGCAGTAGAGTCGTACTATGGAGGTCCTTTAGGACATGATTTCTTTTTGTTTTGGATGCAAATTTTGGGGATTGGGGGGCAAAATTTGTGTTTGGCCCTGGTTTTTGTGGAGTTAGCACCAGCTAAGTCTGGGTCATTGGTAAGTATAAAAAATATATAAATTACTATAAATTTTTTAACTTTTATTTTTTATTCCTGATGGAATGGCCGCAGATGCCTAAAATCCAGTTGTGAGAGCCTAAAATTAAATACTAGAGCTTCATGTTGATTACATTGATAGCTTTTATAGTATTAAGCAGTAATCATACAACACAAAATCAATATAGAAAAATGAAATTGGAGATAAAAAATAATAAGAGTTTTTTTAAATAAATAATACTCTTATAATTTTTTATCTCCATTTTATAGAGCACTATCACAAAATCGATCCTAGATTGTTTCGCAACCTCACGGTTCCCAAATTTTAATTTACCTGGAATTTCTCAGAAAATAACTTGTATTTGTGAAATACAATACTGTTAAAATCACACCCTGTGATGGTTTTACACATTTTTAATTTTGCCTCTGAAATAAATATGATGAACGCGGGCCGAAAAAACGAATGTACCGCTGCCTGAGAATCAAAAGATTAATTTTGTTTAGCCTTAGTCAGTTATATTAATGGGTAGAAAATACAATTCTAGAAAATACAATTGTACAAGTTTTATAATATTGGCTCCTGCTTGTGATAAATTTACATGTAGGGGTTGAGATTTCATAAATAAAATAAATTGTGAAATCAAGATTAAATCAAGAAGAACAAATGTAAATGGCACCTAAGGTTCAATGTATTTACATTTAAATTTTAACATGTTAGATTCTACAATATTATGATCGTAAAAGTGCACAAGAAGATTCCGACCAGATCATGACCCATTTGCAATCCAGTCAAAATTCTCTATTTGCTTTTCTGCAAACAGTATTGTGTGAGTCTGTGTTGACGAGATAAAATATGCTAACATAAGCAACAAACTATGGCTTCTTACCTAATTTGTAGATGTCAGATTGATCTCATCCCAAACTTTCAACTGTTTACCACCAAACTGGTAATTTTGTATTAGTGATTTTCTGTTAACAAAATTTAATGCAGTGCATTAAATATGATCACGATTTATTAACATCATCACAGTGGATTTCAGTAATTTTTTACTAGTGTTCAACCGATGATCGAATTGGCCACCACAATCGGCCAATTGTGGGCAATTGGATGACAACAGCAATGGATCCTGGAACATCGGTTCAACCGATTGTTGCCAAGCATTGTTTTTGTGATGATTCTTTAACCGCATTTTATTATCTTCCGCAATTGTTCAATGTTAATGTAAAATGATGTCAATGATACCATTCCATAAAGTTGATAAACAACCACAATGTGTATTCTTAATTTCTCTAGATGTCTGTTTATGCGATATACCTGTTAAACGACATGTAACGCTTACGTTTGAGTATACTTGCAGCAGTTGCTAGTTCATACTGGAAAGTGAAGATTGTATTCCATTGACTGAGGTTGCAGTAAAATGACCAGACGTGCCCACTTGGGTGGGACACGTGGTTCTATTGGAATCGGCCGACTGTGAGCTCAAATAACCAGTAATCGGTCAGCGGCCATTTTTTGTAATCGGTTGAACACTATCTTTTACTTGATGCACACAGTATAACAATTTGTTATTTTAATTATTTTATTTCAAAGTTTTCAAAACATTTCAGCCAAACTATATAATGTGACCCTCTCATTGGAATGAACTGAGTGAGCTTGTTCCAATGAAAGGTCACACAATGTGGTTTTGTTGAAATTTTATGAATGTTTTTTATTCAACTACTCAGTTTCTACATTATGAGGTTGGATGTGGCCGATTCATTAGGTAAAGGGTTAAAAGAACATCTTTCAACAGCACAAAGATTTTAGTTTGTTTTTTCTTTCTTTTTTCCAGTCCTGTTATGGTAATACATGTCTGTGATGAGAACAAAGATTGTAAGTATTTGTCAGCAATGTTTGCCCCTCCTGTCAGATTCAGGTCTTTAGATTTGTCTAATTCACTGACTTACTAAGTTAGTCGCTGTTCATCCCATTCAAAACCTTTTTTTGTAATATTGGCAGTCTGAAAAGTAAATTTTTTTTGCTTCCAAGGATGCTATTGGTGCCACAGAATATCTATTAACCCTAGGGGCATAATTTCAACTTTGATCACCTTTGACAGCAACAGAACTGATATTTGGAATATATTGAATAACGAGCGTTAGTCATCTCGCACAATGCTAGCCAATATCCTGACCAACACCCCAAGCCTTAAACTGGTTACACAGAAAATGTGTAAATTACAGCTTTTGTAGTTATGTATATTCTTATTTCTATTTTTTCTTTGGTTTAATTTCCTGTGGTGATGGCCAATCAATGCATTCTATGGAAGGAGCCCCTTCAAAACCAAAAATCTTACTCGTATTTCTGGAATGCCCGCTGACTGCAGAATTAAAGTTTTCAGACAAATTTCAGACAGATGGCGATTGATATAATGCAATACCGGCAGTCATTGGGTATTTTCTATAACAGTCTTAACTCAAGGAGACGAGTCCATATCCATCAATGTTTTGCCACTATCCACCTCAGATCCCTTCCACTTATATTTTATTGCTCACTCAGTGTAATTCTTACTATGATGTGGATTATCATCCTTTGTGGTGATGTCCATCCAAACCCAGGTCCTGATCATACTGGTTCAGATAATACCAACTTGAGTACAATCTCAATTTTGAATTATGATATTCGTAGCATTCATCACAAACTGTCTAAGCTAGTAGATGATATCGATGACTTTGACATTATCTGCTTTACGGAAACCCATTTGGATAATGATTTCAATATTGGTAATATATTAATTCCAAATTATTCTATCCCGATTATACATAACCGTAACCAGCATGGTGGGGGTATAGCGGTGTATTTCGCTGACCACCTCACTTATAAACACATCGAACATCTATCATTCGACGATGATATTCTATGGTTCGAAGTAGGCAACAAACAAAAATTCATCCTTTGCGTCACATACAGATCCGAGAGAGAATCGTGTGACAATTATTGGTCTGAGTTACAGGAAAAAATTGAAATAGCTTTGGAAATAAATCCAGCAGTGTTAATCACTGGCAATATAAATTCTGACCTGCTCATGGAACGGGGCACTCTACAGTCTTATAACACAGTTCAACTTGAAAAATGTTATAACTGAGCCCACACGAAAAGGAAACATGTCACGAACCCTGCTTGACCCTGTAATTATTTGCGACACAGTTACAGTCGCTCACTCGGGCACTCTAGAGCTTGGACTATCTGGTCACCTTGCAGTATACGCCCATATAACCGGCGCCCACCCTAACCAGTCTACCATAACTCGGGAGGTCTGGAATTACAGAAAAGCAGATTTTATAAAAATGAATGTCCTCATTGATGAAACAGATGGGGAGAAGCTAATATGCAGTGAGGCAGACATCAATGATGCCTTGTCAGATTTCATTTCCACTTTCTTGGAAATTGCGGAAAAATGTATTCCACACACAAAAGTTATAATCAGGAAGTCTGATAAACGTTGGTTTGATAGCGCTATCAGGAGCACTATTCGTCTTCGTAATCGAGTACCTAAATTAGCAATAAAAAGTAACAACCCAAACACATGGACGAAGTATAAAACAGCCAGAAACAAAGTCAACAATATGAAAAAATTTGACAAGGCACAGTACTTGGATAAGATCGACGACTCAATATTCGAAAAAAATGACCAGCGACAATTTTGGCATAATGTTAAGTTGTTTCAAACAAACTTTGCTTCAGATCCAGGAATACCAACGCTTATACGTAATTCTGGTACAAGTCCGATTTTTTTCGAAACTGACAATGAAAAGTGCGACCTGTTGAATGAGACATTTATTCAAAATAGCATGTTGAACTCAAAAAGCAAACAACTTCCCCCCTTTAAACATAGGTGTACGCTGTCAATTAGCGAAATTTCATTTACTCAGGAAGACATTATTCACATTCTCAAATCTCTCAAAAGTAATAAAAGTAACGGTCATAACGGTATCGGACATAGAATGTTGAAAGAAACTAAATCCAGTGTCAGTAAACTGCTATTTTTGCTTTATTCTAAATCACTGGAATTGTTTGAATTTCCCAGGGAATGGAAATGTGCTGATGTGATCCCTTTATTTAAAAAAGGGGATCATCAGGATCCCCTAAACTCCCGACCCATCTCTTTACTGTGTTGTATAGGTAAAATTATGGAGCGGGTTGTTTTTAAGGAAGTCTACAAATATTTTAAAGATAACAATCTATTTTATGTTTTACAGTCTGGCTTCCTTCCAAACAACAGCACCGTCTTTCAGTTGTTAGAGGTTTATCATAACCTATGTGACGCAGTAGACAAACACAAACACACGTGTGGTGTTTTCTGTGATATTTCAAAGGCATTTGATAGAGTATGGCACCGAGGCCTCATATTTAAATTAAAACAGTATGGTATCTCCGGTCCTTTGCTCTGCAGGTTTTACAGCTACTTAACAGAGAGTGAAAATAAACAGTTGTAACTCCAGCTATAGGGAAATCAAGGCCGGGGTCCCACAGGGGTCAGTTCTTGGGCATTTTCTGTTTCTTATTTATATCAATGACATTGTCGACAAAATTGATTCAATTACTCACCTCTTTTCTGACGATACTTGTCTGACTGAATTGTCTGACGACCATGGCAATATCCAAGCAAAGATGAATTTGGAACTCAAGAAGGTAAACGAATGGGCTAACACATGGCTGGTCTCATTTAATGCTAAAAAGACAAAAGCAGTCCTTTTCACACTCAGCAACAATATGTCGCAGTTAAACATTTTGTTTAATAGTGAAATAATCGATTTTTCTAATTCTCATAAGCATTTAGGTTTAACCTTGCAATCAAATTTGACTTGGGCAGATCACATTGATGAAATTTGTAAAAAGGCATGTTCGAGATTATCTCAGTTAAGAAAATTGAAGTAAATTTTCAATAGGAAAATTCTTGAAAAAATATATCAGGTATTCATACTACCGATCTTAGAATATGGTAGTTCGGTGTGGAGTGGTGCTCCCCAGTATCAACTAAAGCTTTTGGAAGATGTTCACTGCGATGCAGCCCGAATAATTAGCGGGTTGACACGATCTGTTCCACGAGGCCGACTTCTGTTGGAAGTTGGTTGGAACAACTTGGAAAGCAGGCGCTATGTCCAGAAACTGTGTAACTTTTACAAAATTGTCACTGGCACTGCTCTGAGTTTTCTCCATGACCTGATACCACCATGTGTTTCTGATGTATCCCAATATAATCTACGAAATTTGTCTAATTTTGTTCCCTATTCCTGTCGAACAGAGCTGTTCAGACGTTCATTTTTCCCTTCGTGCGTCCAAATTTGGAATACCCTACCGGAGTCGGTACAAAATAGTACGTCGCTTGCAGAATTCAAGAAATCCATTTTACCACCTTTGTATAAGCCTCCGTCATACTTCTCAACCGGAACAAGAAAATACAACATCATCCACGCAAAACTACGAACTGGTTGTAGTGACCTTAATTGTGACAAATTCAATAATTACATATCCGATACTCCATTTTGTTCATGTAACGATGGTGTTGAGGACGCAGAACACTATTTCTTCGTGTGTACCTTGAATTTTGATATTCGCAATACCCTCATCGGTGATTTGTCAAAATTCACAGCCCACTGGAATTCAACTGATTTAGTATTATATGGAAGCCCATTATTACCCGAAAGTAGTAATATATCTATTTTTTTATCTGTTCAAAAATTCATTCGTGACTCACACAGATTCGATCTACATCCTCATAATTAGGTATGTTCTCTTCACAATTGTGTCCTCTAGGAGATAATAGAAATAATCTGACTTCTGCCATGGGTATGCTATCGCGGCGGGACCTGAAACTCTCACTGTGAGAGTGTACCCACGGCGAAAGTTAGATTATCAAGGGTTTGGCCACGAGATTTCGAAATAGTTGTGTGAACATCCCCAGAAGTGAAAACCTATGCTTAGTGGCAGTAATCAAGATGTTAATTTAGTCTCACATTACGGCCAAGATACTGTAGAATGCAAATGGGTGGATGGCGGGCATCATTACTGGATCTAATGTTGTATTTCATGTTTTTTTTTCTTTATATTCTATTTATTTTTTTGATATCTTCTTCTCTCTCTCTCTCTCTCTCTCTCTCTCTCTCTCTCTCTCTCTCTCTCTCCTCTCTCTCTCTCTCTCTCTCTGTTTAATTTGTGTTTGTCTATAATGTTTATAATATTTAGATTTTGTTAGATTCTGTTATTTATGGAATACGTTCTGCCATATTGTAAATTGTTAGTCTTTGTACAGGAATGGAGGGGCTTCTAAGTGGTAAGCACTTGTCCTCCAATCCTGATTTGCATTGCCAAATGGCAAATAAAATATGTTTAATCTAATCTAACAGAACAGATGCCCCAACATTTAGTCTCTCTGTAAACTTAAAATTATATTGTAAGTACCTTGGCTGTTGTTAACTGGTTGAATGCTAGAAGCCACTATCAGGGTTTTCAAAAAAAGGAGGGTACCAGAGCAGAAGCCAATATTTTCCTTGCTCATATCGGTCAAACGCAAATAATATTTTGTTCAAATAAACTTGTTTTATTACAGTTTATTGGAGAGTGCCTGTAGGCACTCTCCAATAATTTGTAATAAAATAAATTTTGAATAACAAATTCAGACCACCAAAAATAATCTAGCCCTCAATCAGTTAAAGGGGAATCTTGGTTTCCTGCACAGGCAGCCTGGACCTACTTAGAAACAAAGCCACAGGTTGTAGACAGTCAGTAGGTAGCAAAAAAGTATAAAAATTTGCCATGTCTTTAATTCCTGGCATGCAGCTGGCAGATTAACCGGTCTGGGACAGAATTTCTCTTGCCACTAAAATAAGTATAATTTGGGATCATTCAATCAAATATTCTCCCTGGAAATCAAATAGAGTTTTTCACTAGTGAGTTCTTGAGTTAAATTTAGATGAATTTTTCTACAGATCTGGTCATGGCTGCTCCACAGCAGCCATGATTAGATTTACTGGAAAATATTTTGAAAATACTCCGCAAGTTAAAAGTTAAGGTTTGAGTCACTTCTCAGGAAATTGGAGAAAAAAACCCCCTAAAAAGACCAGCCAAACTATCTGCTATGTCCTCTGATTTGGAAACATTTCTGCAATATGGGGACATTTGTTACCACTCTGAGTATGGTGGAATATGACGGCCTGACAGATTCTATTCTTTCACAATTTTGTTGCATCCTTTCATTCCCAGAAGTATTCAAGACTTTTCTGTTTTAAGGACTTAACGAAAAGTTTAATCCCACAAAGAAATATCATCTGCATATTAAATCTTGTTTGCATTGAAATAACTGTTTCTGTACCATAATTCCCACAAAGTAGATCTGTTTCTCAGGCCATTTTTTTTTAAATTTCATATAGGCAGGGATTTTTAGTTTTATTTTTGTAATTATTTCTTTGCCATCAAAAGTTCATGTTCTTGGTTTATTTTATGTTTTAGGCCTTATAATATACAGAACAGCATGGGGGGTGGTGTATTTCATCCCTTGAGTGCAAGAAGTCTTTGCAATGCTAAGGCATTGCAAAGCCTTGTTGCACTCAAGGGCAAATTTATAAATTTTATTAACTTGGGTAAAATATTTGACATAAACCATTTAATTTTAATTTTTTTAAAATTTGCATTGGTTGTACACAGAGAGCATGTGACAGTCAAATGAACCATGTGGCAGGGCCTGAGAAACAGACTTTTAAATTTTAGGCCTTACTTTACACATCTGTCTCTACTGTTGCTAATGCATTTCTAAATCATAAAAATGACTTAACTGCTGTCGAGTTGAATTGTGGCTTACAGTTGATTTCAAATAT
Organism: Pictodentalium vernedei; assembly: GCA_031216915.1. Taxonomy (NCBI): domain Eukaryota; kingdom Metazoa; phylum Mollusca; class Scaphopoda; order Dentaliida; family Dentaliidae; genus Pictodentalium; species Pictodentalium vernedei. The sequence goes on along the minus strand of CM062294.1, from coordinate 211,940,151 downwards.
TTATATTGTTGTTTGAAAACCTATTTGTATTTAATCACCTATGATGAACTGTAAGTTCATTCATTATGTTTCAGTAAAACAAGATTTCCAATGTCCAAGAGACCTATTGATAAAAGAGATGAAGTATTTTGCTGAATATTTATCAACAGACCCACAACGATGGGAAGAAGTTGACATTTCTGTTCATTGTGATGTGCAGATATTTGATTGGTTGATGAAATATGTGAAAAGAGGTTTTAAAGATACCCCAGAATCACCAAGACTAGGTAAGTTTTCCAAAAGTCTTAAATCCTAATGTTGATATTTTTATACTGTACCAATGACCCAGACTTAGCTCTGGTGCTAACTCCAACAAAACCAGGGCCAAACACAAATTTTGCCCCCCAATCCCCAAAATTTGCATCCAAAACAAAAAGAAATCATGTCCTAAAGGACCTCCATAGTACGCCTCTACTGCGCATGCGCAGTGACGCAGTCGTCCCGAAATTGGCGCCAATTATCATTCTCTGTTTGGCCCTTCATCAGTCAACATCTCACTGATCTTTGTGCTTGTAAATCTCAGTTTAAAGGATGCCAGACACGTAATTTTTGGAGAAAATGTGATTCTAAGGAGGATAGAAGGAGGAGAGGAAAAAGAAGTGACAAAAAATAATCAGGGCTGTACTTAAAATTTTTTGATGAAATTATGTTAAGTTGCCTATTTTCGAGGCATGGGCCTCTTGTTGTCATTCTTGCTAATTGTTGCACTGCTTATTCAGTGTTTCCTCTCCCCTAGCCTTCTAAAGTCCCCCCTGGCAATTCTCCCATGCTTTTGGCATATTTTTGAGAAGTTTCATTTCTAAAATTTCCTGGGAGAGTTGCTTGGTTACAGAATGTTTTCTGTTATTTTCCCCATAGTTACGTTTTCACCCATGGGTGTATAACGTTTGTGTTCTGCATCTTCCATCTGATGTTCTACAGATTCTCCCCTGGGAGTCTCTGTTTTGCATCAGATAGAGTGTAATTGATGACTGATTCCGGGCCAGTTTTTTCAGTGCCTGGAGTCATGTTTTCTAGTGTGTTTACACTGTTTGTTTTCATTGGCAACAGCCTTTTTTGAGGGGGGCTGTTTGCCTTTGTGGTAGTTTATCTCATTATAAGATACATTTATATTATCCGAAAGTGTCTCATTAATTATTTTATATAAATTTAAAATTTTTGACCACACTTTGCCATCGGATCCATCGGGGCTCAACGTTACTTTTCAGCAACTTGGGCTTCTCTGAAAAAATATTTTTTCAAAATTATTTTGTTTTGCAATTGTTTTTTCATTTATTAATGGATCATGTTATTATGTATCTTTGTGTCAGGGGTTTTTGCGAGTAACTAGGACTTATTGTTGTTCTTTCACAATGAAGGGACATTGTTCAAATTGTAATAGGAAGAAATCTTCCTCTGACTTTCATGATCATTGTATTAATTGTAGTCAGTGTTCTCGCATTAATCCCTGTCCTATATGTGAACATTGGGATGAGAAACATTGGAAACGTGTGTCACGATATGTTGTTTCTGGAGAAAGAGCGATGCCGGCTCTTTCTCCACAAGGTCACTCTACTCTCTCAGTTTCTATTTCAGAGGAACCAGAACAGGGTGATGTTTCCATGTTATCTTCTTCAAGTGTGCGTCCGTCGTCACAAATGAATTCAGAGCTAGTGGCAAAAGTGCTCATGGAGATTAGACAAATGTCGTCCGCTAGCTCGCCCGGTGTAGCGTCCATTCACCGAATGGTTCGGCAGCCGGGTTCGTCCGATGCGGTCCAAGAGGAAATTTTGGGTGATGCGAGCACTATAAACATAATAGATGCACACCCAGTGACGGCGGATAGTAAACGAGAACGGAGGAAGCCTTTTAGTCCGGTTCCTAGCTCGTCCAGGTCCAGCCGGGCCGCGAGCGAGAGAGGTCCCTCTCTCGTACAACAACATCTGGGACCAGATGTTGTGGTACAAAATGTGTCTTTAGCGGAGCATACGTCCGTCGCTCGGGACGCTCCGTTGTATAAGCAGTCCGCAGAGACTGTTAAGGCTTCCTCTTCTCGTCAGCGCACACGACCGCACCTTGGCTGCGTGACCTCCGATATTTTACCAGCTTCGCCGATGAAGGATTCTTCGGCGACCAGGTCACACCATCCGGCAGCCAGGGATTCGAGACCGATGGACTCCGGACGTTCGCATAGGAAAAGTATGCGGGAGCCATCTGATGCGGAGCTGCCCTCGGCGAAGCAGCGAAAGACTGCGCCTCCGCAGGTCTCGACGTCGGACATTCTTGTGCAGATAGCACAGCTTATCGCAGCATCCCAGCAGCCGACAGAAACGGTGTCGGATCGAGAATTATCCGACGGCGCTGGGTCGGTACGCTCCGCCGAAGCATCGGGGGCGGACGACCGGGAACATCGGGAGGTCCGACCGGATGGTGAAAGGGATACGGATGAATTGGAGCTATCCCTTTCGGAACAACATAAAGCTGCCATGGACTTCATCCGGCACTTTCTCCCTCAAGTTGTTCCGTCGGGCCAGACTGCTGCGCTTCCGGACAAGAGAATTATAGCGTCATTGGACTCTGAATTTTTTGAGCGGTTCAGGGACATCGCTCCCGAGTTTCCGTCGCAGTCCAATAATGTTGCAAGAACATTTGAATTATTGAACGACGCTATATTTAAACTTGCTTCCAGGACGGGGAAAGCAGGTTTCTTGTCCGCTAATACTCTTAACCTGCCTTTCATTAATGCAAGGAATAAATTCGATACGGCAGGACAGGGTATACCGAGAGTTCCTCTGCGTATGGACGACGAGGCGGAAGACTTAGAGCTATCATTACCGTCGTCGGCTTCTATTCCAACCGCAGTGTTGGAAACAGCTATTGCGTCTAACAGAGCCAATTTAGATGCCTTATCTTACGCAGATCACCTTACTAAGGCGTTATCACTGCGCCTTCAAGGGGAAGAGTTTCAGGATATACAATCCTCTTTAAGACTTCTTTCAAGGGCAGTAGCTTATTCCACGTGTAACTCCGCCCTTTCAGTGGCAAATCTGGAGTTGGTTAGACGTGACGCAGCCCTAGCTACATCCACACTAGTGGATTCTAAGGTGAAGAACTCTCTTAGAGTCGCTTCGGTCTCAGGAGAACTTCTCTTTGACGGCAAGCTTTCCGCTATTTATGATAAAATTAAAAAGAAAGCTAATGATTCTCTGTTGTTCAGATCCGCTCCTAAAAAGTCGGATACAGCAGACACGAATAAGACAGGCACTTCTGGGTCTAATGCGCCCAAGAGAGGTTCCTATAGAGGTTCCGGTGCGTCCTCTTGGTCTTATTCGAGAGACCGTCAGGATAGCGACTCTCGTTCGGGACGTCCTTCAGGCCGGGATAATCGGTCGGACGCCCCGAGGTCGACGAGGCGAGGTGCGGGTCGTGGAAGACGTGGTTTCTCCTACCGCAGGCCTCGCAGGTCCAGGAGGTGATGGCTTAAACCTCTATCGCGTTCCGGTTGGCGGAAGGTTGTCGAGTTTTTCACAAGAGTGGGCGTCGATTACGGACGACCCTTGGGTGAGAGGAGTGACTTCGGAAGGTCTAAAGATATCCTTCAAACGAAAGCCTCCATTAACTTGAAGTCCAAAGTGGACTCATCTTCCGTCAAATCCACAGAAAAGAGACGCTCTGTTATCAGAGGTGCAGTCTCTTTTAATGAAGAACGCGGTAGAGGTCGTAGAAAACCAGGAATCTCTGGGATTCTACAGCCATCTGTTTCTGGTTCCGAAACCAGACGGCTCGTTCCGTCCAGTCATAGATTTGAGCTGGATAAACAAGCTGATTGTCGCTCCGAAGTTTTATATGGAGACGATTCGATCGGTCAGAGCGAGTATTCGGGTGAACGATTATGCAACGAGCATAGATCTCAAAGATGCGTACTTTCACGTCATGGTACATCCGACATTCCGAAAGTATCTACGCTTCGCAGTCCTAGGAGTGGTGTATCAGTTCCGGGCCATGTGCTTCGGATTGAATCTAGCACCCTGGGCTTTCACTCGGGTAATGAACTCGGTAATGATCTACTTCCGAGCTCATTCGTCTGCGGTAACGTCGGCCTACCTGGACGACATTCTTCAGAGGTACGGCAACGAGTTAACGCTTCAGAACGATGTTCAGAATCTTCTTCTATTGCTCCGACGTCTCGGTTTCATAGTAAACGAGGAGAAGTCGGATCTGGTGCCGTCCAAGTCATTCACTCATCTGGGAATGAGCTTCGAGACGCACAACAATCTCGTTCGTCTGCCGTTAACCAGAGCGAAATTAGTCAGTTGTTACGCTCGCTATTGTCTGCACGCAGACAAAGTCACGGCGAGAGAATTTATGAGACTGATAGGTCTGTGCGGAGCCGCCGCGGATCTCATTCCGATGGGGCGGCTACGCACACGTCCTCTTCAAATTTTCCTGACTCAGAATTGGAGTGTGAAAATTCATTCGCTCGATGTAGACGTTCTCTTGTCAGATCAAGTGAAACAAGAGATTCAGACTTGGGCAAACATTCAGTGGTTAACTCAAGGAGTTCCGCTGCAGTTGCCGGATCCGAGTTTTACCGTTATGACGGATGCCAGTCAAACAGGTTGGGGTGCATCATTAATCCCAACGGATTCGAGATGCCAGGGTCTTTGGGATCCGCAATTCCTGTGCAAGCACATAAACATCAAGGAAATGATGTCAATTTGGCTTGCGTTACGTCACTGGATGGACATTATTCACGATGCTCATGTCCAAATCCTATCCGACAATACGACAGTAGTGGCGTATATACGGAATCAGGGAGGCACTCATTCAGTTCCGTTGTTCAATCTAACGGAAAGAATCCTTCTGTTTGCGTTAGAACATCACGTTCTTCTTTCGGTCCGTCACATACCGGGTCGTCTGAATGTGCTAGCAGACTCCCTTTCACGAAAGGGTCGCTTGTTGCCGTCGGAGTGGACTCTCAACAAACAAGTATTCAATCAGATTTGCTACCAATGGGAACGGCCAATGATAGACTTATTTGCGACACATCTCAACAATCAGTTGCAGACGTATGTGTCCCCGTGTCCGGATCCAAGAGCATTTGCAGTAGACGCTCTGTCGATCCCTTGGGACGGAATGATAGGATATGCGTATCCTCCAGCGCCGTTAATTCAACAAGTATTGCTAAAGATAAAACAATCTCAATGCAAGATTCTGTTGGTAGCATCTCTGTCGCCACAGAGACCGTGGATAAATCTACTCAGGTGTCTGTTGTGGGACCTACCGCGGAAGCTTCCTCCACGAGAGGTTCTTCTTTCGCAGGGGAAATCGCGCCAACTCCATCACAACCCGCAAGGTCTCAACCTTCACGTTTTTCCGTTGTGCAGTCCTTCTTGCATGGCAAGCACTTTACAGGACGAGCAGTGGACGCGATTTCTAACTGTAGGAGGACCTCCTCTTCGCTAAACTATGCGGCTAAGTGGAAGGTTTTTCGTCGTTGGTGTAGGGATCATTCTGTAGATATATTTGATCCCTCTATACCAGACATTGCAAACTTTCTAGTATACTTGTTTGACGAAATCAAACTGCAGCCTGTTACTATAAAGGGTTATAGATCTATGTTATCTGATACCTATGCACATCATGATAGTTTACAAATTGGATCTAATGTCTCTTTATCGAAATTGGTTAGAAACTTTTCGATAAATAGACCCAGAACTTTTAGATTAATTCCTAAGTGGAATTTAGCTTGGGTTCTCCTTAAATTGAAGGAAAAGCCATTTGAACCTCTTGGGACAGTAGATTTCAAATTCTTATCTTATAAGACAGCTTTTCTCTTAGCTTTCTCTTCTGCCAGAAGAGTCAGTGAGCTTCATGCACTATCGATGGATGATTCTCATTATCGTAGTGTTGGGAACACTATCACCTTCACTACTAATGTGGGTTTTTTAGCTAAGAATCAGGCTCCTAATAAATATCCGGAACCTATTGTTATTAAGGCTCTTCCGTCTTCAGACGGGCGTAGGCCTTTACTCTGTCCTGTTAGAGCACTACGTATCTATAAACAGAGATCTCAGTTTATCAGAAAGGGACGGAAACGTTTCTTTCTGTCTTTGATGCCTAATAGAAAGGACATTTCAGTCCATTCTATTGCTAGATGGATTCAGTTAACTATCCGTACTGCGTATGAAGATTTATCTTCTTCTCAGCAGTCTGTGCTTAAGATTTCTGCTCATGAAGTAAGAGCTCTTTCTACTTCCTGGGCTTATGCTAATAGTGTTGCTATTACAGATTTAATGAAGGCTGCTTATTGGTCTCAGCCATCCACATTTACTAATTTTTATCTCAGAAATATTGAGTCCATTTCTGGAGACCTGCATTGTTTAGGTCCGTTATCTGTTGCTCAGAATGTCGTCCACTAAACAGTTGCAACTATAGTTATGCAGGCTTTCTGTTCCGGCAGTGACTCCGTCCGGCTGCCCTCTTCGCTCTGGGCTATTTGACCCAGGGCAAGGGGAAGGGGGGGGGGGCGGGTGTTCCCTTAGGTCACCTGCTTTATAGTGAAAAGCAAGGGAATGCCTCCTCCAAGTCAGTATTTCTGAGTCGCTTCCGGGATGGTTTTAAAGTGTAATATTAATGTTTAATTTCATTCATGTCTTATTTTTAAAGTGTAGCTCGGTGTGAAGCATTTGTATATGTCAAGTGTCAAACGGGCTTTAATATACAATACTCGGACACTTTTAAATGATTATAAAGAGTCTCAATTCTCTGGACTACTTTATTTATTGGCTTGCTTTAAAAATAATTAGTATAAGGGTTATACTGGATGTTAATAGAGAACATGAATGTTATTGTGCTCAATTATTAAGGGTAGTGTATCTTTCTAATTTAATATTAAATAAGAAAGATACATGTAAAGCCTAATACTCCTTTTCTCCTTAAGGGGTTACCTCTTTACTATATAGTTGAGCTTATTGGATTTTCCTCTATGTCCTAGGCCCTCCAGCCTGTTTACTATTCAGCTAAGTCTGGGTCATTGGTACAGTATAAAAATGTTAAAAAATTTATAGTAATTTATATATTTTTTATACTTACCAATGACTCAGACGGGGATGGCCCTCCCTGGAGTTGGGAACTCTTGCCTCCCCGCTGAGTACATAGCGCTGACCAGGCACTGCCAGTAAGAATGATAATTGGCGCCAATTTCGGAACGTCCTTGACACTGCGCATGCGCAGTAGAGGCGAAGTGTGGAGGTCCTTTAGGACATGATTTCTTTTTGTTTTGGATGCAAATTTTGGGGATTGGGGGGCAAAATTTGTGTTTGGCCCTGGTTTTGTTGGAGTTAGCACCAGAGCTAAGTCTGGGTCATTGGTAAGTATAAAAAATATATAAATTACTATAAATTTTTTAACTTTTCTCAAATTCATAAATCCATATGATAATTTCAGAAGAGTATTTAGTAACTGATATTGACTTTTGATAGTACAGTGGATCCCACTTTACTCTTTATCTGCTAAATATTTCAAAATATTTTTGATCAGATCTGGTCATGGCTGCTGTGAAGCAGCCATGACTAGATTTGATGAAAAATTCATCTCAATTTAAATAAAGAAATCATTGGTCAATAAGTCTATTCAATTTACAAGAGAGAAATTTGGTTAAAATACTTAAATTATACTTATTTCACTGGCAAGATATTTTTTGTCCAGGGCAGGAATATCTGCCAGCAGCATGCAAGGAGTTAAATGGATATCTTTTAATTGAATATCCTCGTTAATTATATATGAGAAGTAAACACCAAACTAGTTACCATACCGCCAATACAATTTTGACTTGTTAATTGTATATAGGTTTTAGAGTAACCTCCTGTTAATCGAATACAAAAACTTGCAGTTTGCCAAAGAATTATTCTGACAACCACTAAATTCCCTACATTCATTAAGTTTTTTGACGAAGTACATCCAATACAGGCATTTAATACATTATATCTTGTCTGACAGAGTGCAGTGAGCACTGTCACAACAAGATATAATAGAATAAATGTTTAGTTTATCACTAGAAGACAAGGAATTGGCCCAATTTTTGTGAAATGTATATTCTTGCAGGGTTCATACAGCTCTTGAAAAACCCTTGAAAATGAGTATATTTTTATACTGTACCAATGACCCAGACTTAGCTGGTGCTAACTCCACAAAAACCAGGGCCAAACACAAATTTTGCCCCCCAATCCCCAAAATTTGCATCCAAAACAAAAAGAAATCATGTCCTAAAGGACCTCCATAGTACGACTCTACTGCGCATGCGCAGTGACGCAGTCGTCCCGAAATTGGCGCCAAATATCATTCTCTGTTTGGCCCTTCATCAGTCAACATCTCACTGATCTTTGTGCTTGTAAATCTCAGTTTAAAGGATGCCAGACACGTAATTCTTGGAGAAAATGTGATTCTAAGGAGGATAGAAGGAGGAGAGGAAAAAAGAAGTGGCAAAAAATAATCAGGGCTGTACTTAAAATTTTTTGTTAAAATTATGTTAAGTTGCCTATTTTCGAGGCAAACGCCTCTTGTTGTCATTCTTGCTAATTGTTGCACTGCTTATTCAGTGTTTCCTCTCCCCTAACCTTCTAAAGTTCCCCCTTGCAATTCTCCCATGCTTTTGGCATATTTTTGAGAAGTTTCATTTCTAAAAATTCCCTGGGAGAGTTGCTTGGTTACAGAATGTTTTCTGTTATTTTCCCCATAGTTACGTTTTCACCCATGGGTGTATAACGTTTGTGTTCTGCATCTTCCATCTGATGTTCTGCAGATTCTCCCCTGGGAGTCTCTGTTTTGCATCAGATAGAGTGTAATTGAGGACTGATTCCGGGCCAGTTTTTTCAGTGCCTGGAGTCATGTTTTCTTCTGTGTTTACACTGTTTGTTTTCATTGGCAACAGCCTTTTTTGAGGGGGGCTGTTTGCCTTTGAGGTAGTTTATCTCATTATAAGATACATTTATATTATCCGAAAGTGTCTCATTAATTATTTTATATAATTTTAAAATTTTTGACCACACTTTGCCATCGGATCCATCGGGGCTCAACGTTACTTTTCAGCAACTTGGGCTTCTCTGAAAAAAATATTTTTTCAAAATTATTTTGTTTTGCAATTGTTTTTTCATTTATTAATGGATCATGTTATTATGTATCTTTGTGTCAGGGGTTTTTGCGAGTAACTAGGACTTATTGTTGTTCTTTCACAATGAAGGGAACTTGTTCAAATTGTAATAGGAAGAAATCTTCCTCTGACTTTCATGATTATTGCATAAATTGTAGTCAGTGTTCTCGCATTAATCCCTGTCCTGTATGTGAACATTGGGATGAGAAACATTGGAAACGTGTGTCACGATATGTTGTTTCTGGAGAAAGAGCGATGCCGGCTCTTTCTCCACAAGGTCACTCTACTCTCTCAGTTTCTATTTCAGAGGAACCAGAACAGGGTGATGTTTCCATGTTATCTTCTTCAAGTGTGCGTCCGTCGTCACAATTAAATACAGAGCTAGCGGCAAAAGTGCTCATGGAGATTAGACAAATGTCGTCCGCTAGCTCGCCCGGTGTAGCGTCCATTCACCGAATGGTTCGGCAGCCGGGTTCGTCCGATGCGGTCCAAGAGGAAATTTTGGGTGATGCGAGCACTATAAAAATAATAGATGCACACCCAGTGACGGCGGATAGTGAACGAGAACGGAGGAAGCCTTTTAGTCCGGTTCCTAGCTCGTCCAGGTCCAGCCGGACCGCGAGCGAGAGAGGCCCCTCTCTCGTACAACAACATCTGGGACCAGATGTTGTGGTACAAAATGTGTCTTTAGCGGAGCATACGTCCGTCGCTCGGGACGCTCCGTTGTATAAGCAGTCCGCAGAGACTGTTAAGGCTTCCTCTTCTCGCCGGCGCACACGACCGCACCTTGGCTGCGTGACCTCCGATATCTTGCCAGCTTCGCCGATGAAGGATTATTCGGCGACCAGGTCACACCATCCGGCAGCCAGGGATTCGAGACCGATGGACTCCGGACGTTCGCATAGGAAGAGTATGCGGGAGCCATCTGATGCGGAGCTGCCCTCGGCAAAGCAGCGAAAGACCGCTCCTCCGCAGGTCTCGACGTCGGACATTCTAGTGCAGATAGCACAGCTTATCGCAGCATCCCAGCAGCCGACAGAGACGGTGTCGGATCGAGAATTATCCGACGGCGCTGGGTCGGTACGCTCCGCCGAAGCATCGGGGGCGGACGACCGGGAACATCGGGAGGTCCGACCGGATGGTGAAAGGGATACGGATGAATTGGAGCTATCCCTTTCGGAACAACACAAAGCTGCCGTAGACTTCATCCGGCACTTTCTTCCTCAAGTTGTTCCGTCGGGCCAGACTGCTGCGCTTCCGGACAGGAGAATTATAGCGTCATTGGACTCTGATTTTTTCGAGCGGTTCAGGGACATCGCTCCCGAGTTTCCGTCGCAGTCCAATAATGTTGCAAGAACATTTGAATTATTGAACGACGCTATTTTTAAACTTGCTTCCAGGACAGGGAAAGCAGGCTTCTTGTCCGCAAATACTCTCAACCTGCCTTTCATTAATGCAAGGAATAAATTCGACACGGCAGGTCAGGGTATACCGAGAGTTCCTCTGCGTATGGACGACGAGGCGGAAGACTTAGAGCTATCATTACCGTCGTCAGCTTCTATTCCAACCGCAGTGTTGGAAACAGCTATTGCGTCTAACAGAGCCAATTTAGATGCCTTATCTTACGCAGATCACCTTACGAAGGCGTTATCACTGCGTCTTCAAGGGGAAGAGTTTCAGGATATACAATCCTCCTTAAGACTTCTTTCAAGGGCAGTAGCTTATTCCACGTGTAACTCCGCCCTTTCAGTGGCAAATCTGGAGTTGGTTAGACGTGACGCAGCCCTGTCTACATCCACACTAGTGGATTCTAAGGTGAAGAACTCTCTTAGAGTCGCTTCGGTCTCAGGAGATCTTCTCTTTGACGGCAAGCTTTCCGCTATTTATGATAATATTAAAAAGAAAGCTAGTGATTCTCTGTTGTTTAGATCCGCTCCTAAAAGGTCGGATTCAGCAGACACGAATAAGGCGGGCACTTCTGGGTCTTATCCGCCCAAGAGAGGTTCCTATAGAGGTTCCGGTGCGTCCTCTAGCTCTTATTCGAGAGACCGTCAGGATAGCGACTCTCGTTCGGGACGTCCTTCGGGCCGGGACAATCGGTCGGACGCCCCGAGGTCGACGAGGCGAGGTGCGGGTCGTGGAAGACGTGGTTTCTCCTACCGCAGGCCTCGCAGATCCAGGAGGTGATGGCTCAAACCTCTATCGCGTTCCGGTTGGCGGAAGGTTGTCGAGTTTTTCTCAAGAGTGGGCGTCGATTACGGACGATCCGTGGGTGAGAGGAGTGACTTCGGAAGGTCTAAAGATATCCTTCAAACGAAAGCCTCCATTAACTCGAAGTCCAAAGTGGACTCATCTTCCGTCAAACCCTCAGAAAAGAGACGCTCTGCTATCAGAGGTGCAGTCTCTTTTAATGAAGAACGCGGTAGAGGTCGTAGAAAACCAGGAATCGCTGGGATTCTACAGCCATCTGTTTCTGGTTCCGAAACCAGACGGCTCGTTCCGTCCAGTCATAGATTTGAGCTGGATAAACAAGCTGATCATCGCTCCGAAGTTTTATATGGAGACGATTCGATCGGTCAGAGCGAGTATTCGGGTGAACGATTATGCAACGAGCATAGATCTCAAAGATGCGTACTTTCACGTCATGGTACATCCGACATTCCGAAAGTATCTACGCTTCGCAGTCCTAGGAGTGGTGTATCAGTTCCGGGCCATGTGCTTCGGATTGAATCTAGCACCCTGGGCTTTCACTCGGGTAATGAACTCGGTAATGATCTACTTCCGAGCTCATTCGTCTGCGGTAACGTCGGCCTACTTGGACGACATTCTTCAGAGGTACGGCAACGAGTTAACGCTTCAGAACGATGTTCAGAATCTTCTTCTATTGCTCCGACGTCTCGGTTTCATAGTAAACGAGGAGAAGTCGGATCTGGTGCCGTCCAAGTCATTCACTCATCTGGGAATGAGCTTCGAGACGCACAACAATCTCGTTCGTCTGCCGTTAACCAGAGCGAAATTAGTCAGTTGTTACGCTCGCTATTGTCTAAATACAGACAAAGTCACAGCGAGAGAATTTATGAGACTGATAGGTCTGTGCGGAGCCGCTGCGGATCTCATTCCGATGGGACGGCTACGCACACGGCCTCTTCAAATTTTCTTGACTCAGAATTGGAGTGTGAAAATTCATTCGCTCGATGTAGACGTTCTCTTGTCAGATCAAGTGAAACAAGAGATTCAGACTTGGGCAAACATTCAGTGGTTAACTCAAGGAGTTCCGCTGCAGTTGCCGGATCCGAGTTTTACCATTATGACGGATGCCAGTCAAACAGGTTGGGGTGCATCATTAATCCCAACGGATTCGAGATGCCAGGGTCTTTGGGATCCGCAATTCCTGTGCAAGCACATAAACATCAAGGAAATGATGTCAATTTGGCTTGCGTTACGTCACTGGATGGACATTATTCACGATGCTCATGTCCAAATCCTATCCGACAATACGACAGTAGTGGCGTATATACGGAATCAGGGAGGCACTCATTCAGTTCCGTTGTTCAATCTAACGGAAAGAATCCTTCTGTTTGCATTGGAACATCACGTTCTTCTTTCGGTCCGTCACATACCGGGTCGTCTGAATGTGCTAGCAGACTCCCTTTCTCGAAAGGGTCGCTTGTTGCCGTCGGAGTGGACTCTCAACAAACAAGTATTCAATCAGATTTGCTACCAATGGGAACGGCCAATGATAGACTTATTTGCGACACATCTCAACAATCAGTTGCAGACGTATGTGTCCCCGTGTCCGGATCCAAGAGCATTTGCTGTAGACGCTCTATCGATCCCTTGGGACGGAATGATAGGATATGCGTATCCTCCAGCGCCGTTAATTCAACAAGTATTGCTAAAGATAAAACAATCTCAATGCAAGATTCTGTTGGTAGCATCTCTGTCGCCACAGAGACCGTGGATAAATCTACTCAGGTGTCTGTTGTGGGACCTACCGCGGAAGCTCCCTCCACGAGAGGATCTTCTTTGGCAGGGGAAATCGCGCCAACTGCATCACAACCCGCAAGGTCTCAACCTTCACGTTTTTCCGTTGTGCGGTCCTTCTTGCATGGCAAGCACTTTACAGGACGAGCAGTGGACGCGATTTCTAACTGTAGGAGGACCTCCTCTTCGCTAAACTATGCGGCTAAGTGGAAGGTTTTCCGTCGTTGGTGTAGGGATCATTCTGTTGATATATTTGATCCCTCTATACCAGACATTGCTAACTTTCTAGTATACTTGTTTGACGAAATCAAACTGCAACCGGTTACTATAAAGGGTTATAGATCTATGTTATCTGATACCTATGCACATCATGATAGTTTACAAATTGGATCTAATGTCTCTTTATCGAAATTGGTTAGAAACTTTTCGATAAATAGACCCAGAACTCTTAGATTAATTCCTAAGTGGAATTTAGCTTGGGTTCTCCTTAAATTGAAGGAAAAGCCATTTGAACCTCTTGGGACAGTAGATTTCAAATTCTTATCTTATAAGACAGCTTTTCTCTTAGCTTTCTCTTCTGCCAGAAGAGTCAGTGAGCTTCATGCACTATCGGTGGATGATTCTCATTATCGTAGTGTTGGGAACACTATCACCTTCACTACTAACGTCGGTTTTTTAGCTAAGAATCAGGCTCCTAATAAATATCCGGAACCTATTGTTATTAAGGCTCTTCCGTCTTCAGACGGGCGTAGGCCTTTACTCTGTCCTGTTAGAGCACTACGTATCTATAAACAGAGATCTCAGTTCATCAGAAAGGGACGGAAACGTTTCTTTCTGTCTTTGATGCCTAATAGAAAGGACATTTCAGTCCATTCTATTGCTAGATGGATTCAGTTAACTATCCGTACTGCGTATGAAGATTTATCTTCTTCTCAGCAGTCTGTGCTTAAGATTTCTGCTCATGAAGTAAGAGCTCTTTCTACTTCCTGGGCTTATGCTAATAGTGTTGCTATTACAGATTTAATGAAGGCTGCTTATTGGTCTCAGCCATCCACATTTACTAATTTTTATCTCAGAAATATTGAGTCCATTTCTGGAGACCTGCATTGTTTAGGTCCGTTATCTGTTGCTCAGAATGTCGTCCACTAAACAGTTGCAACTATAGTTATGCAGGCTTTCTGTTCCGGCAGTGACTCCGTCCGGCTGCCCTCTTCGCTCTGGGCTATTTGACCCAGGGCAAGGGGAAGGGGGGGGGGGGGGGCGGGTGTTCCCTTAGGTCACCTGCTTTATAGTGAAAAGCAAGGGAATGCCTCCTCCAAGACAGTATTTCTGAGTCGCTTCCGGGATGGTTTTAAAGTGTAATATTAATGTTTAATTTCATTCATGTCTTATTTTTAAAGTGTAGCTCGGTGTGAAGCATTTGTATATGTCAAGTGTCAAACGGGCTTTAATATACAATACTCGGACACTTTTAAATGATTATAAAGAGTCTCAATTCTCTGGACTACTTTATTTATTGGCTTGTTTTAAAAATAATTAGTATAAAGGTTATACTGGATGTTAATAGAGAACATGAATGTTATTGTGCTCAATTATTAAGGGTAGTGTATCTTTCTAATTTAAATATTAAATAAGAAAGATACATGTAAAGCCTAATACTCCTTTTCTCCTTAAGGGGTTACCTCTTTATTTTATAATTGAGCTTATTGGATTTTCCTCTATGTCCTAGGCCCTCCAGCCTGTTTACTATTCAGCTAAGTCTGGGTCATTGGTACAGTATAAAAATGTTAAAAAATTTATAGTAATTTATATATTTTTTATACTTACCAATGACCCAGACGGGGATGGCCCTCCCTGAGTTGGGAACTCTTGCCTCCCCGCTGAGTACATAGCGCTGACCAGGCACTGCCAGTAAGAATGATATTTGGCGCCAATTTCGGGACGACTGCGTCACTGCGCATGCGCAGTAGAGTCGTACTATGGAGGTCCTTTAGGACATGATTTCTTTTTGTTTTGGATGCAAATTTTGGGGATTGGGGGGCAAAATTTGTGTTTGGCCCTGGTTTTTGTGGAGTTAGCACCAGCTAAGTCTGGGTCATTGGTAAGTATAAAAAATATATAAATTACTATAAATTTTTTAACTTTTATACTGTACCAATGACCCAGACATAGCTGGTGCTAACTCTTAAAATATAGGGCCAAACACAAATTTTGCCCCCCAATCCCCAAAATTTGCATCTAAAACTAAAGAAAACATGTCCTGAAAGGCCCTCCACACTTCGCCCCTACTGCGCATGCGCAGTGTCAAGGACGTTCCGAAATTGGCGCCATTAATCATTCTAAGTTTGGCCCTTCATCAGTTAACATCTGACTGATCTTTGTGCTTATAAATCTCAGTTTAAATGATGCCAGACACATAAATATTAGTGAAATGGTGATTCTAAGGAGGATAGAGAAGGAGGAGAGGAAAAGAATGTGTGACAGAATATTATCAGGGCTGTAACTTAAAATTTTTTAATGAAATTATGTTAAGTTACCTATATTTTTATACTGTACCAATGACCCAGACATAGCTGGTGCTAACTCTTAAAATATAGGGCCAAACACAAATTTTGCCCCCCAATCCCCAAAATTTGCATCTAAAACTAAAGAAAACATGTCCTGAGAGGCCCTCCACACTTCGCCCCTACTGCGCATGCGCAGTGTCAAGGACGTTCCGAAATTGGCGCCATTTATCATTCTAAGTTTGGCCCTTCATCAGTTAACATCTGACTGATCTTTGTGCTTTTAAATCTCAGTTTAAATGATGCCAGACACATAAATATTAGTGAAATGGTGATTCTAAGGAGGATAGAAAAGGAGGAGAGGAAAAGAATGTGTGACAGAATATTATCAGGGCTGTAACTTAAAATTTTTTAATGAAATTATGTTAAGTTACCTATTTTCAAGGCAGCAGCCATTTTGTTGTCATTCTGATTATTTAGTTACACTGTTTTTCAAGTGTTTTTCCTCTCTCCCTGTCCTTTAAGTTCCCCCTTGCTATTCTCTCATGCTTTTGGCATAATTTCTGTAATTATTATTACTAAAATTTCTTGGGAGTTTAGCTGAATAACAGAATGAATTCTGTTCTTTCCCCATGTTTACGTCTTCACCTACGGGTGGTTAGGCGTTGTGTTCTGCATCTACCATCTGATGTTCTGCAGTTTCTTCCCTGGAAGTCTCTGTTTTGCATCAGATGGTGTATTTTTGGTAACTGATTTCGGGCCTGGGTGCCTGGAGTCTTATTTTAGTGTTTTTACACTCATTGTTTACATTTACAACAGCCCTCTGTGTGAGGGGGGGATTTCTAAATAATAATATCTTTATGTTATTTCTATCATAACTAGATACATTATTATTGTTCGTAAGTGTTGAATAAATTGTTTAAAATATTTTTAAAATTTTTGTCCACACTTAGGCTTGGGATCCATTGGGGCTCAACGTTACTTTTCAGAAACTTGGGCTGTTCTGAAAAAATATTTTTTCAAAATATTTTGATTTCAATTATTTTTTCTATATTAATGGATCATATTATTATTATGTATTTTGATTGCCAGGGGTTAGTGCGAGTACCAGGACTTGTTTTCTTTTCACATTGAAAGGATATTGATCAATTGTTTTAAGAGGAAGTCTTCCTCTGACCTTATTATCATTCTATATGTGGTCAGTGTACTCGCATTAACTCCTGTTCTGTATCGTATGATTTCGATGACAATATGGGAAGCGTATGTCACGGTATGTTGTTGGGGATTTGGACACTCCGGTCCTTTCCCCGCAGGGTCACTCTACTTTATCAATTTCTATTTCAGACGATCAAGATTAGGGTGATGTATCTGTGATGTCTTCCAACAGTGTGCCTCCGTCGTCACAATTAATGAAGGGCTAGCGGAAAAGTGCTCATGTAATACGCCAATTGCCTAAGAGGACCCTAGTAGGTTCGACGGCCTTTGACGTCCGCTAGCTCGCCCGGTGTAGCGTCCATTCACCGAATGGTTCGGCAGCCGGGTTCGTCCGTTGCGGTCTAGAAGGAATTTTGGGGTGATGCGAGCACTATAAAATTAACTTAATGCACACCCAGTGACGGCGGATCGGAGGGAGAACGGAGGAAGCCTTTTAGTCCGGTTCATAGCTCGTTCCGGTCCATCCGGACGGCAAGCGAGAGAGGCCCCTCTCTCGTTCAACAACATCTGGCCCCAGATGTTGTGGTACAAATGTGTCGTTAGCGGAGCATACGTCCGTCGCTCGGGACGCTCCGTTGTACAGGCAGTCCGCTGAGACTGCTAAGGCTTCCTCTTCTCGTCAGCGCACACGACCGCACCTTGGCTGCGTGACCGCCGATATATTACCAGCTTCGCCGATCAAGGATTCTTCGGCGACCAGGTCACACCATCCGGCAGCCAGGGATTCGAGACCGATGGACTCCGGACGTTCGCATAGGAAAAGTATGCGGGAGCTATCTGATGCGGAGCTGCCCTCGGCGAAGCAGCGATAGACTGCGCCTCCGCAAGTCTCGACGCCGGACATTCTTGTGCACATAGCACAGCTTATCGCAGCATCCCAGCAGCCGACAGAAACGGTGTCGGATCGAGAATTATCCGACAGCGCTGGGTCGGTAGCCGGGGACTCGAGGCCTGCAGACTCCGGACGTTCGCATAGGAAGTGTGCGGGAGTCAACGTACACGGAGCTTCCAGCGGCAATGCATCGTAAGTCCGCTACTGCACAGGCCTCGGGAACGGACGTGCTTTCCTTAATAGCACAGTTTATCGCAGCATCCCAGCATCAACTGAATCTGTCGCATATATTTTATCCGACGATGCTGGGTCGGGACGCTCTGCGGAAGCGGGTACGGACGTCCGAAAGTTTCATCCGGTCCGACGGGATACCGAAAGGGATTCGGTGGATTTCAAGCTTTCCCTTTCGGAACAACATATGCTGCGATGCCGGATAAGAAACTGATAGCGTCGGTGGACTTAGAAATTTTTTGGTTCGGTTCAGGGACATCGTCCCTCAGTTCCGACATAGTCCAATAATGTCACACAAACTTTCGAATTATTGAACGACGCTATATATATTATTATTTTATGCTTGCTATCCAAGCATTTCTGGTTTCTTGTTCGAAGAGTTATGGAGATGTCTTTCAAAAGTGTGCCTCTGTCGTCATAGTTAATGAGGAGTTAGCGGCAATAAGTGCTCATGGAATATGTCTATCGCTTACGGAGCGACATTCGCTAGCTCACCCGGTGTAGCGTACATTCATCGAATGGTTCGGCTGCCGGGTTCGTCCGTTGCGGTCTAGGAAGGAGATTTGAGTGATGCGAGCACTTTAATTACTTTAGTACTCACCCAGTGACGGCAGATTGAGGACAGATCGGAGGAAGCCAACAACATAGGGGACCGCATGTTGTGGTTCAGATATTTTACATTCGGAGCATATGTCCGTTGCTCGGGACGCTCCGTTATATTGACAGTCCGAGAGACTGTCTTTAATGCTTCCTCATCCTCACAGCAGGGCACACGACCGCACATTGGCTACGTGACCTCGAGTATCCGATCAGTTTCGGCATTCAGTGATTCCACAGCGAATAGGTCGCGCCATCCGGTAGCCAAGGGACACGAGGCCTATACACTCCGTTCGCTCGCATATTGGAAGTATGCACGGGGTAACGATCTCGGAGCTTCCTGCAGCAATGCATCGTAAGACCGCTGCTCCTCAGGCCTCAGTGACGGACGTGCTATCCGAATTAGCACAGTTGTTTCGCAGCATCCCAGCAATTGACGGTTTCTCGGTCGAATCAGGAATTATCCGATGGCGCTGGGTCGGTGCGGTCCGCGGTTGCATCAAGCTACGGACGACCGAACGCTTTATAGGGTCCGACAGGATGGCGAAAGGGATTCGAAAGATTTCGAGTTTTCCCTTTAGTAGTATCGGAAGATGCCTTTCATATCTTCTGGCATTTCTTCCAGTGATTATTTTTCGGACTTCATTGCTGCGATCTTGGATAAGAGACTTATAGCGTCATTGGACTCGGATTTTTCGATCGGTACAGGGACTTTGTCCCTGACTTACCGACGCAGTCCAATATTGTCATTACAACATGTGTTTTATTTTTCGACGCTATATATTTATATATATATACAAGCCTGCTACTAAGCATGATAGTTTAGTTTCTTGTCCGCGTGGCTCATTTCTGCCATTTTATCTTTTTTACATATAGTTTATTTTGGCAGAGCAGGGCATACCGAGAGTTCATATGCGTCTAGACGGTGTGATTAAAGACTGCATATATTCTTTTTCGCCGTTTATGTCTTTTCCAATTTCAATGTTGGGAACGACTTTATGTATAGTAGACTTAACTTAGACGTTTTATTATACGTAATCCGCCTTACTGAGGCGTTATCATTACGTCTTCAAGAAAAGATTTACGGGATATTATTCTCAATGTAATTTCTTTTGAGGGCAGTAGTTTGTTCACGTATAACTCCGCCCTTCAGTGGCTGATTGGAGTTGGTTAGACGTGATGCAGCCCTAGCTACATCCACGCGTGGATAGTAGGTTAAGAACTCTCTCAGAGTCGCTTCGTTCTCGGAGGAGCTTCTCTTCGACGGCAACTTTCCGGCAATCCATGAATTGCTTGATTTTTACATTCTCTTGTCTATCTAGTGTTACAAGAGATTCAGACTGGGGCAAACATTCGGTGGTTGACTCAGAGAGTGCCGCCGCAGTTGCCGGACCCGAGTGTGGCTGTTATGACGGTTGCCAGTCAAACAGATTGGGATATATACTGATCCCTACGGATTCGAAGTGCCAGGGTCTTTGGGTTCCGCAGTCTTTTAGCTATCAGTTTAACTTCCGCGGAATAATGTTTTTTAGGCTTGCTTTATGTCATTGCATGAACATTATTCAGAAACGCATGCCCAAATTCCTGTCCTTTAATTCGACAGTAGTGGCGTATCTCCGGAACCAGGGAGGCACTCTTTCGTTTCCGTTATTCAATTTAATGGAAAGAATCCGTCTGTTGGTTATAGTACACCAAGTTCAGTTTTGATCCGTCATATTCTGGGTCGTCTGATTGTTTTATCGCACTCCCGTTCTCTTACGGGTCGCTTGTTGCTGTCAGAATGGACTCTCAACAAACAAGTATTCAATCAGATTTGCTATCTATGGGAGCGCCCAATGATGTTTTATTTATGACACAGCCTGCTAATCATTTTGCAGACGTATGTGTTGGCTTGTCCAGATCTCTGAGCTAATACTGTTAACGCTCTATTGATCTATAGGACGGAATGATAGGATACGCGTATCCTCCGGCGCTGTTGTTTTAGCAGGTATTGCTAAGATAAACAACCACAATACATTTCTGTTGATAGCATCTCTATCTTCACAGAGATCATGAGTAATTTACTCTCTTGTCTACTGTGGATCTTAACGTGAAATCTTCCTCTATGTGAGGATCTTTTTTCACTGTGTAAATCGTGTCATCTTTATCACAACCAGCAAGGTCGCAACCTTCATGTATTCCGTTGTGTGGTCCGTATTGCATTGTAAGCACTGTACTGGACGAGCTTTGGACGCGATTTCTTACTATAGGAGATCCTCTTCTTCGCTATTCTATGCGACTAAAGTGGAGGCTCTTCCGTCGTGGTGTAGGGATCATTATGTTCATATGGTTGATCCCTCCATACTACTCATTGCTATTTTTTAGTATACTTGTTTCACAAGATCTACTGCAGCCTGTTGTTATTTAGGTTATAGGTTTATGTTACCTCATACCTATGCACTCTACGATAGTTTACAATTGAGTCTTTTGTCTCTTTATCTAAGTCAGTTAGTAACTTTTTGATAAATAGACTTAGAATCTTTAGATTAAATTCCTATACGGATTTTAACTTCAGGTTCTTATTTAGCTAAGTAATCATTTGAACCTCTGGAAACAGTAGTTTTCAAATTCTGACCTTTTACACAGTAATTCTGTTGATTTCTCTTTTACTGTAGAGTTAGTGAGTTTCATGCACTATCGATGGATGATTTTCACTTTCATAGTTTCGGAATCAATACTTCCGTTACTATTTAGGTTGGATTGTTGCATAAGAGTTAGGCTCCTATTATCCGGAACCTATTATTTTAAGGCCCTTCCGTCTTCGTATGGGCATAGGCCTTTACTCTTTCCGGGTACAGTTTATGTATTTATAAACAGATATCTGTTTATTACAAGGGCGTAAGCTTCTTCTGTCTTTGATGTCTAGTAGAAGGACGTTACGCTCCATTTTATTGTTAATGGATTCTATTAACTAGCGTACTGCTTATGGTATATCATTGGCTTAGCAGTTGTGCTTAAGATTTCGGCTCATGAAGTAAGAGTTCTTCTACTTCTTGGGCTTACATTAATAGTGTTGCTATTATAGATTTTTGAAGGCTGCTCATTGCGCTCAGCCATCCATTCATGAATTTTATCTCAGAAATATCGAGTCCATTTCTGGAGGCCTCTATTGTTAGGTCTATTATCTACTGCTCAGAATGTCATTCACTTAACAGTTACTACTATAGCTAGGTAGGCTGTCTGTTTCGGCAGTGTCTCCGTTCGGCTGCCCTCTTCGCTCTGGGCTATTTGACCCAGGGCAAGAAAAAGGGGGGGGGGGGGGGAGGGTGTTCCCTTGGGTCACCTGTTTTTACTATGAAAACAAGGGGATACCTCCTCCGGAGTTAGTAATTCTGAGCTGTTATTGGGATGGTTGTTTAGTGAGAAGTTTAAGTTATAAAATTCATTCAAGTCTTAGTTTTTAAAGTATAGCTTTTGAATATTGCATATGTCAACGGACATGATTATGCAATTCTCACACACTTTTAGGAGTATAAGAGTCTCTATTCTCTAGACTTACTTTATTATTGGCTTACTTTAAAAATTATTAGTATAAGGATTATTGGATATTAATAGAGTACATGGATGTATGAAGCTCAATTTTTGGAAGGTGTTGTATCTTTCTAATTTATCATAAATAAGAAAGATACATGTAAGGCCTATTTCTTCTTTTCCCTACAGGGGATGACTCTATTTTATTTTATTGAGCGTATTCCATTTTGCTCTATGTCCTTGGCCCTCCAGCCTTTTTACTATTCAGCTATGTCTGGGTCATTGGTACAGTATAAAAATGTTAAAAAATTTATAGTAATTTATATATTTTTTATACTTACCAATGACCCAGACGGGGATGGCCCTCCCAGGAGTTGGGAACTCTTGCCTCCCCGCTGAGTACATAGCGCTTACCAGGCACTGGTTATTAGAATGATAAATGGCGCCAATTACGGAACGTCCTTGACACTGCGCATGCGCAGTAGGGGCGAAGTGTGGAGGGCCTTTCAGGACATGTTTTCTTTAGTTTTAGATGCAAATTTTGGGGATTGGGGGGCAAAATTTGTGTTTGGCCCTATATTTTAAGAGTTAGCACCAGCTATGTCTGGGTCATTGGTAAGTATAAAAAATATATAAATTACTATAAATTTTTTAACTTTTGGTAACTGATTTCGGGCCTGGGTGCCTGGAGTCTTATTTTAGTGTTTTTACACTCATTGTTTACATTTACAACAGCCCTCTGTATGAGGGGGGGATTTCTAAAAAATAATATCTTGATGTTATTTTAATCATAACTAGATACATTGTTATTGTTCGTAAGTGTTGAATAAATTGTTTAAAATATTTTTAAAAATTTTTGTCCACACTTAGGCTTGGGATCCATTGGGGCTCAACGTTACTTTTCAGAAACTTGGGCTGTTCTGAAAAAATATTTTTTCAAAATATTTTGATTTCAATTATTTTTTCTATATTAATGGATCATATTATTATTATGTATTTTGATTGCCAGGGATTAGTGCGAGTACCAGGACTTGTTTTCTTTTCACATTGAAAGGATATTGATCAATTGTTTTAAGAGGAAGTCTTCCTCTGACTTTATTATCATTCTATATGTGGTCAGTGTACTCGCATTAACTCCTGTTCTGTATCGTATGATTTCGATGACAATATGGGAAGCGTATGTCACGGTATGTTGTTGGGGATTTGGACACTCCGGTCCTTTCCCCGCAGGGTCACTCTACTTTATCAGTTTCTATTTCAGACGATCAAGATTAGGGTGATGTATCTGTGATGTCTTCCAACAGTGTGCCTCCGTCATCACAATTATGAAGGGCTAGCGGAAAAGTGCTCATGTAAATACGCCAATTGCCTAAGAGGACCCTAGTAGGTTCGACGGCCTTTGACGTCCGCTAGCTCGCCCGGTGTAGCGTCCATTCACCGAATGGTTCGGCAGCCGGGTTCGTCCGTTGCGGTCTAGAAGGAATTTTGGGGTGATGCGAGCACTATAAATTAACCTAATGCACACCCAGTGACGGCGGATCGGAGGGAGAACGCAGGAAGCCTTTTAGTCCGGTTCATAGCTCGTTCCGGTCCATCCGGACGGCAAGCGAGAGAGGCCTCTCTCTCGTTCAACAACATCTGGCCCCAGATGTTGTGGTACAAAATGTGTCGCAAGCGGAGCATACGTCCGTCGCTCGGGACGCTCCGTTGTATAGGCAGTCCGCTGAGACTGCTAAGGCTTCCTCTTCTCGTCAGCGCACACGACCGCACCTTGGCTGCGTGACCGCCGATATATTACCAGCTTCGCCGATCAAGGATTCTTCGGCGACCAGGTCACACCATCCGGTAGCCAGGGACACGAGGCCTGCAGACTCCGGACGTTCGCATATGAAGTGTGCGGGAGTCAATGTACACGGAGCTTCCGGCGGCAATGCATCGTAAGACCGCTACTACACAGGCCTCGGGAACGGACGTGCTTTCCTTAATAGCACAGTTTATCGCAGCTTCCCAGCATCAACTGAATCTGTCGCATATATTTTATCCGACGATGCTGGGTCGGGACGCTCCGCGGAAGCGGGTACGGACGTCCGAAAGTTTCATCCGGTCCGACGGGATACCGAAAGGGATTCGGAGGATTTCGACCTTTCCCTTTCGGAACAACATATGCTGTTGTGTATGTCATCTGACTTGGTCTTCTACAGCTTCTTTCGTCGGACCAGAATGCTGCGATGCCGGATGAGAAACTGATAGCGTCGGTGGACTTAGAAATTTTTGGTTCGGTTCAGGGACATCGTCCCTCAGTTCCGACATAGTCCAATAATGTCACACAAACTTTCGAATTATTGAACGACGCTATATATATTATTATTTTATGCTTGCTATCCAAGCATTTCTGGTTTCTTGTTCGAAGAGTTATGGAGATGTCTTTCAAAAGTGTGCCTCTGTCGTCATAGTTAATGAAGAGTTAGCGGCAATAAGTGCTCATGGAATATGTCTATCGCCTACGGAGTGACATTCGCTAGCTCACCCGGTGTAGCGTACATTCATCGAATGGTTCGGCTGCCGGGTTCGTCCGTTGCAGTCTAGGAAGGAGATTTGGGTGATGCGAGCACTTTAATTACTTAGTACTCACCCAGTGACGGCAGATTGAGGACAGATCGGAGGAAGCCTGTTAGTCCGGTTCCTGGCTTGTCCAGGTCCGTCCGGGCTGTGAGCGAGAGAGGTCCCTCTCTCGCCCAACAACATAGGGGACCGCATGTTGTGGTTCAGATATTTTACATTCGGAGCATATGTCCATTGGTCGGGACGCTCCGTTATATTGACAGTCCGAGAGACTGTCTTTAATGCTTCCTCATCCTCACAGCAGGGCACACGACCGCACATTGGCTACGTGACCTCGAGTATCCGATCAGTTTCGGCATTCAGTGATTCCACGGCGAATAGGTCGCGCCATCCGGTAGCCAAGGGACACGAGGCCTATACACTCCGTTCGCTCGCATATTGGTAGTATGCACGGGGTAACGATCACGGAGCTTCCAGCGGCAATGCATCGTAAGACCGCTTCTCCTCAGGCCTCAGTGACGGACGTGCTATCCCAGTTAGCACAGTGGTTTCGCAGCATCCCAGCAATTGACAGTTTCTCGGTCGAATCAGGAATTATCCGACGGCGCTGGGTCGGTACGGTCCGCGGTTGCATCAGCTACGGACGACCGAACGCTTTATTGGGTCCGACAGGATGGCGAAAGGGATTCGAAAGATTTTGAGTTTTCCCTTTAGTAGTATCGGAAGATGCCTTTCATATCTTCTGGCATTATCTTCCAGTGATTATTATTTCGGACTTCATTGCTGCGATCTTGGATAAGAGACTTATAGCGTCATTGGACTCGGAATTTTCGATCGGTTCAGGGACATTGTCCCTGACTTACCGACGCAGTCCAATATTGTCATTACAACATGTGTTTTATTTTTCGATGCTATATATATATATATATACAAGCCTGCTACTAAGCATGATAGTTTAGTTTCTTGTCCGCGTTGCTCATTTCTGCCATTTTATCATTTATACAAATAGTTTATTTTGGCAGAGCAGGGCATACCGAGAGTTCATATGCGTCTAGACGGTGTGATTAAAGACTGCATATATTCTTTTTCGCCGTTTATGTCTTTTCCAATTTCAATGTTGGGAACGACATTATGTATAGTAGACTTAACTTAGACGCTTTATTATACGTAATCCGCCTTACTGAGGCGTTATCATTACGTCTTCAAGAAAAGATTTACGGGATATTATTCTCAATGTAATTTCTTTTGAGGGCAGTAGTTTGTTCACGTATAACTCCGCCCTTCAGTGGCTGATTGGAGTTAGTTAGACGTGACGCAGCCCTAGCTACATCCACACGCGTGGATAGTAAGGTTAAGAACTCTCTCAGAGTCGCTTCGTTATCGGAGGAGCTTCTCTTCGACGGCAACTTTTCGGCAATCCATGAATTGCTCGATTTATACGTTCTCTTGTCTATCTAGTGTTACAAGAGATTCAGACTGGGGCAAACATTCGGTGGTTGACTCAGAGAGTGCCGCCGCAGTTGCCGGACCCGAGTGTGGCTGTTATGACGGTTGCCAGTCAACAGATTGGGATATAATACTGATCCCTACGGATTCGAAGTGCCAGGGTCTTTGGGTTCCGCAGTCTTTTAGCAATCAGTTTAACTTCAGCGGAATAATGTTTTTTAGGCTTGCTTTATGTCATTGCATGAACATTATTCAGAAACGCATGCTCAAATTCCTGTCCTTTAATTCGACAGTAGTGGCGTATCTCCGGAACCAGGGAGGCACTCTTTCGTTTCTGTTATTCAATTTAATGGAAAGAATCCGTCTGTTGGTTATAGTACACCAAGTTCAGTTTTGGTCCGTCATATTCCGGGTCGTCTGATTGTTTTATCGGACTCCCGTTCTCTTACGGGTCGCTTGTTGCTGTCAGAATGGACTCTCAACAAACAAGTATTCAATCAGATTTGCTATCTATGGGAGCGCCCAATGATGATTTATTTATGACACAGCTTGCTAATCAATTGCAGACGTATGTGTTGGCTTGTCCAGGTCTCTGAGCTAATATTGTTAACGCTCTATTGATCTATAGGACGGAATGATAGGATACGCGTATCCTCCGGCGCTGTTGTTTTAGCAGGTATTGCTAAGATAAACAACCACAATACATTTCTGTTGATAGCATCTCTATCTTCACAGAGATCATGAGTAATTTACTCTCTTGTCTACTGTGGGTCTTAACGTGAAATCTTCCTCTATGTGAGGATCTTTTTCACTGTGTAAATCGTGTCATCTTTATCACAACCAGCAAGGTCGCAACCTTCATGTATTCCGTTGTGTGGTCCGTATTGCATTGTAAGCACTGTACTGGACGAGCTTTGGACGCGATTTCTTGCTATAGGAGATCCTCTTCTTCGCTATTCTATGCGGCTAAAGTGGAGGCTCTTCCGTCGTGGTGTAGGGATCATTATGTTCATATTGTTGATCCCTCCATACTACTCATGGCTATTTTTTAGTATACTTGTTTCACAAGATCTACTGCAGCCTGTTATTATTTAGGTTATAGGTTTATGTTACCTCATACCTATGCACTCTACGATAGTTTACAATTGAGTCTTTTGTCTCTATCTAAGTCAGTTAGTAACTTTTTGATAAATAGACTTAGAATCTTTAGATTAAATTCCTATACGGATTTTAACTTCGGTTCTTATTTAGCTAAGTAATCATTTGAGCCTCTGGAAACAGTAGTTTTCAAATTCTGACCTTTTAGACAGTAATTCTGTTGGTTTCTCTTTTACTGTAGAGTCAGTGAGTTTCATGCACTATCGATGGATGATTTTCACTTTCATAGTTTCGGAATCAATACTTCCGTTACTATTTAGGTTGGATTGTTGCATAAGAGTTAGGCTCCTATTATCCGGAACCTATTATTTTAAGGTCCTTCCGTCTTCGTATGGGCATAGGCCTTTACTCTTTCCGGGTACAGTTTATGTATTTATAAACAGATATCTGTTTATTACAAAGGGCGTAAGCTTCTTCTGTCTTTGATGTCTAGTAGAAGGACGTTACGCTCCATTTTATTGTTAATGGATTCTATTAACTATCGGTACTGCTTATGGTATATCATTGACTTAGCAGTTGTGCTTAAGATTTTGGCTCATGAAGTAAGAGTTCTTCTACTTCTTGGGCTTACATTAATAGTGTCGCTATTATAGATTTTTGAAGGCCGCTCATTGCGCTCAGCCATCCACATTCATGAATTTTATCTTAGAAATATCGAGTCAATTTCTGGAGGCCTCTATTGTTAGGTCTATTATCTACTGCTCAGAATGTCATTCACTTAACAGTTGCTACTATAGCTAGGTAGGCTATCTGTTTCGGCAGTATCTCCGTTCGGCTGCCCTCTTCGCTCTGGGCTATTTGACCCAGGGCAAGAAAAAGGGGGGGGGGGGGGAGGGTGTTCCCTTGGGTCACCTGTTTTACTATGAAAACAAGGGGATACCTCCTCCGGAGTTAGTAATTCTGAGCTGTTTTTGGGATGGTTGTTTAGTGAGAAGTTTAGGTTTTTAAAATTCATTCAAGTCTTAGTTTTTAAAGTATAGCTTTTGAATATTGCATATGTCAACGGACATGATTATGCAATTCTCAGACACTTTTAGGAGTATAAGAGTCTCTATTCTCTAGACTTACTTTATTATTGGCTTACTTTAAAAATTATTAGTATAAGGATTATATTGGATATTAATAGAGTACATGGATGTATGAAGCTCAATTTTGGAAGGTGTTGTATCTTTCTAATTTATCATAAATAAGAAAGATACATGTAAGGCCTATTACTTCTTTTCCCTACAGGGGATGACTCTATTTTATTTTATTGAGCGTATTCCATTTTGCTCTATGTCCTTGGCCCTCCAGCCTTTTTACTATTCAGCTATGTCTGGGTCATTGGTACAGTATAAAAATGTTAAAAAATTTATAGTAATTTATATATTTTTTATACTTACCAATGACCCAGACGGGGATGGCCCTCCCAGGAGTTGGGAACTCTTGCCTCCCCGCTGAGTACATAGCGCTTACCAGGCACTGGTTATTAGAATGATTAATGGCGCCAATTTCGGAACGTCCTTGACACTGCGCATGCGCAGTAGGGGCGAAGTGTGGAGGGCCTTTCAGGACATGTTTTCTTTAGTTTTAGATGCAAATTTTGGGGATTGGGGGGCAAAATTTGTGTTTGGCCCTATATTTTAAGAGTTAACACCAGCTATGTCTGGGTCATTGGTAAGTATAAAAAATATATAAATTACTATAAATTTTTTAACTTTTTTTTTAAAAACCCTCGAATTTAAAATTAGCCCTCGAGAAACCATTGAACTTTCAGAAATCTCTTGAAAAACCCTTGAATACCAAGCTATTTCCTGGGCATTGTAAATATATGTGTACTCGCCTTTTACTTGTTTGTTGCGCTCGTGCTGCTCAGTTAAAAAAAAACATAAAAAAGTATGGAACGTTTTACCAAGATTACTGTAACACAGATCACACTTTGGGTACCAGTACTTCCTGATTTCCAAAGTCAGATCTGTGTCACATGAATCTTAGATTTTTAGAGCTCATACAACAAGCTGAATGGTATATGTAGCCCTTGAAAAAAAAAAAAACTTGAAAAACCCTTGAAAAAGCCTTGAACTTTGTGAGCAAATTTTTGTATGAACCCTGTCTTGTTAATTGAATATATTTTTATACTGTACCAATGACCCAGACATAGCTGGTGCTAACTCTTAAAAATCTAGGGCCAAACACAAATTTTGCCCCCCAATCCCCAAAATTTGCATCTAAAACCAAAAGAAATCATGTCCTGAAGGACCTCCATACTTTGCCCTTACTGCGCATGCGCAGTGTCAAGGACGTTCCGAAATTGGCGCCAATTATCATTCTCTGTTTGGCCCTCCATCAGTCAACATCTCACTGATCTTTGTGCTTGTAAATCTCAGTTTAAGGATGCCAGACACGTAATTATTGGAGAAATGGTGATTCTAATGAGGATATAGAAGGAGGAGAGGAAAAAGGAGTGACAAAAAATAATCAGGACTGTACTTAAAATTTTTTATGAAATTATGTTAAGTTGCCTATTTTCGAGGCATGGGCCTGTTGTTGTCATTCTTGCTATAAAGTTGCACTGCTTATTCAGTGTTTCCTCTCACATGGTCTTCTAAGTCCCCCCTTGCTGTTCTCCCATGCTTTTGGCATATTTTTGAGAAAGATCATTTCTAAATTCTCTTGGGAGAATTAGCTTGGTTACAGAATGTATTCTGTTATTTTCCCCATGTTTACGTTTTCACCCATGGGTGTATAACGTTGTGTTCGGCATCTACCATCTGATGTTCTGCAGATTCTCCCCTGGGAGTCTCTGTTTTGCATCAGATAGTGTGTATTTTTGATGACTGATTTCGGGCCAGTATTGTCAGTGCCTGGAGTCATGTTTTCTGGTGTTTTTACACTGTTTGTTTACATTGGCAACAGTCTCTTTTGAGGGGGGCTGTTTGCCTTTGGAGTAGTTTACTCACTATAAGATACATCATTATTATCCGTAAGTGTTGCATTAATTATTTAATATAATTTTAGAATTTTTGACCACACTTAGCCTTGGGATCCATTGGGGCTCAACGTTACTTTTCAGAAACTTGGGCTTCACTGAAAAAATATTTTTCAAAAATTATTTTGATTTTCAATTGTTTTTTCAATATTAATGGATCATGTTATTATGTATCTTTGTGTTTAGGGGTTTGTGCGAGTACTAGGACTTGTTATTTACTTTTCATAATGAAAGGATATTGTTCAAATTGTAATAGGAAGAAATCTTCCTCTGACTTTCATGATCATTGTATTAATTGTAGTCAGTGTACTCGCACTAATCCCTGTTCAATATGTCAATATTGGGATGTCAAACATTGGAAACGTGTGTCACGATATGTTGTTAGTGGAGAAAGGGCTATGCCGGCTCTTTCTCCGCAGGGTCACTCTACTCTATCAGTTTCTATTTCAGAGGAACAAGAACAGGGTGATGTTTCCATGTTATCTTCCACAAGTGCGCTTCCGTCGTCACAAATGAATACAGAGCTAGCGTCAAAAGTGCTCATGGACATAAGACAAATGTCGTCCGCTAGCTCGCCCGGTGTAGCGTCCATTCACCGAATGGTTCGGCAGCCGGGTTTGTCCGATGCGGTCCAGGAGGAAATGTTGGGTGATGCGAGCACTATAAACATTAAACGTGCACACCCAGTGACGGCGGATAGTAGGAGAGATCGGAGGAAGCCTTCGAGTCCGGTTCCTAGCTCGTCCAGGTCCAGCCGGGCCGCGAGCGAGAGAGGCCCCTCTCTCGTACAACAACATCTGGGACCAGATGTTGTGGTACAAAATGTGTTGCTAGCGGAGCACACGTCCGTCGCTCGGGACGCTCCGTTGTATAGGCAGTCCGCTGAGACTGCTCAAGCTTCTTCCTCTCACCAGCGCACACGACCGCACCTTGGCTACGTGACCGCCGATATTCTTCCAGCTTCGCCGATCAGGGATTCTTCGGCGACCAGGTCACGCCATCCGGTAGCCAGGGACACGAGGCCGGTTGACTCCGGACGTTCGCATAGGAAGAGTATGCGGGAGTCACTAGATGCGGAGCTGCCCTCGGCAAAGCAGCGAAAGACTGCGCCTCCGCAGGCCTCGATGTCGGACGTGCTTGTTCAAATAGCACAACTTATCGCAGCGTCCCAGCAACCGGCAGAAACGGTGTCGGATCGGGAATTATCCGACGGCGCTGGGTCGGTACGCTCCGCCGAAGCATCAGGTGCGGACGTCCGGGAGCATCATGAGGTCCGACCGGATGGTGAAAGGGATACGGATGACTTGGAGCTATCCCTTTCGGAACAACATAAAGCTGCCGTGGACTTCATCCGGCGCTTCCTTCCTCAGGTTGTTCCGTCGGGCCAGACTGCTGCGGTACCGGACAAGAGAATTATAGCATCATTGGACACTGATTTCTTTGAGCGGTTCAGGGAAATCGCTCCCGAGTTTCCGTCTCCGTCCAATAATGTCACAAGAACATTTGAATTATTGAACGACGCTATATTCAAACTTGCTTCCAAAACAGGAAAAGCGGGTTTCTTGTCCGCCAATGCTCTTACCCTGCCTTTCATTAATGCAAGGAATAAATTCGATACGGCAGGACAGGGTATCCCGAGAGTTCCTCTGCGTATGGACGACGAGGCGGAAGACTTAGAATTATCATTACCGTCGTCTACGTCTATTCCAACCACGGTGTTGGAGATGACTATTTCGTCTAACAGAGCCAGTTTAGATGCTTTATCTTACGCAGACCACCTTACTAAGGCGTTATCACTGCGTCTTCAAGGGAAAGAATTCCAGGATATACAATCCTCTTTAAGACTTCTTTCAAGGGCAGTAGCTTATTCCACGTGTAACTCCGCCCTTTCAGTGGCAAACCTGGAGTTGGTTAGACGTGACGCAGCCCTAGCTACATCTATACTCAGGGATAGTAAGGTGAAGAACTCTCTCAGAGTCGCTTCGGTCTCCGGAGAACTCCTCTTCGACGGCAAGTTTTCTGGATTTTACGATAAAATTACTAAGAAAGCTTCGGATTCTCTGCTGTTTAAATCTGCTTCTAAGAAGTCGGACACGGCAGATAAGAGTAAGACAGGCACTTCTGGGTCTAATGCGCCCAAGAGAGGTTCCTATAGAGGTTCCGGTGCGTCCTCTTGGTGTTATTCAAGAGACCGTCAAGGCAGCGACTCACGTGCGGGACGTCCTTCGGGCCGGGACAACCGGTCGGACGCCCCGAGGTCGACGGGTCGAGGTGCGGGTCGCGGAGGACGTGGTTTCTCCTCCCGCAGGCCTCGCAGGTTCAGGAGGTGATGGCTTCAACCTCAATCGCGTGCCGGTTGGCGGAAGGTTGTTGAGTTTTCCACAAGAGTGGGCGTCGATTACGGACGACCCTTGGGTGAGAGGGGTGGTTTCGGAAGGTCTAAAGATATCCTTCAAGCGAAAGCCTCCATTAACTCGAAGTCCAAAATGGACTCAACTTCCGTCAAATCCGCAGAAAAGAGACGCTCTGTTATCAGAGGTGCAGTCTCTTTTAAGGAAGAACGCGGTAGAGGTCGTAGAAAACCAGGAGACACCGGGATTCTACAGCCATCTGTTTCTGGTTCCGAAACCAGACGGCTCGTTCCGTCCAGTCATAGATCTGAGCTGGATAAACAAGCTGATCGTCGCATCGAAGTTTTATATGGAGACTATTCGATCGGTCAGAGCGAGTATTCGGGTGAACGATTATGCAACAAGTATAGATCTCAAAGATGCGTACTTTCACATCATGGTACATCCGACATTCAGAAAGTATCTACGCTTCGCAGTCCTAGGAGTGGTGTATCAATTCCGGGCGATGTGCTTCGGATTGAACCTAGCACCCTGGGCTTTCACTCGGGTAATGAACTCGGTAATGATGTATTTCCGAGCTCTGCGGTAACGTCGGCCTACCTGGACGACATTCTTCAGAGGTACGGCAACGAGTTAACGCTTCAGAACGATGTGCAGAATCTGCTTCTATTGCTCCGACGTCTCGGTTTTATAATAAACGAGGAGAATTCAGATCTGGTGCCGTCCAAGTCAGTCACACATCTGGGAATGAGCTTCGAGACGCACAACAATCTCGTTCGTCTGCCGTTAACCAGAGCGAAATTAGTCAGTTGTTACGCTCGCTATTGTCTGCACGCAGACAAAGTCACAGCGAGGGAGTTCATGAGACTGATAGGTCTGTGCGGAGCCGCTGCGGATCTCATTCCGATGGGGCGGTTACGCACGCGTCCTCTCCAAATTTTCTTGACTCAGAATTGGAGTGTGAAAATTCATTCACTCGACATAGAAGTTCTCTTGTCAAATCAAGTGAAACGAGAGATTCAGACTTGGGCAAACATTCAGTGGTTAACTCAGGGAGTTCCGCTGCAGTTGCCGGATCCGAGTTTTACCATTATGACGGATGCCAGTCAAACAGGTTGAGGTGCATCATTGATCCCAACGGATTCGAGATGCCAGGGTCTTTGGGATCCGCAATTCCTGGGCAAGCACATAAACATCAAGGAAATGATGTCAATTTGGCTTGCGTTACGTCATTGGATGGACATTATTCACAATGCTCATGTCCAAATCCTATCCGACAATACGACAGTAGTGGCGTATATACGGAATCAGGGAGGCACTCATTCAGTTCTGTTGTTCAATCTAACGGAAAGAATCCTTCTGTTTGCTCTAGAACATCAAGTTCTACTATCGGTCCGTCATATACCGGGTCGTCTGAACGTACTAGCAGACTCTCTTTCACGAAAGGGTCGCTTGTTGCCGTCGGAGTGGACTCTCAACAAACAAGTATTCAATCAGATAGACTTATTTGCGACACATCTCAACAATCAGTTGCAGATGTATGTGTCTCCATGTCTGGATCCAAGAGCATTTGCAGTAGACGCTCTGTCGATCCCTTGGGACGGAATGATAGGATATGCGTATCCTCCAGCGCCGTTAATTCAGCAAGTATTGCTAAAGATAAAACAATCTCAATGCAAGATTCTGTTGGTAGCATCTCTGTCTCCACAGACACCGTGGGCTCAGGTGTCTGTTGTGGGACCTACCGCGAAAGCTTCCTCCACGGGAGGATCTTCTTTCGCTGGGGAAACCGCGTCGACTTCATCACAACCCGCAGGGTCTCAACCTTCACGTTTTTCCGTTGTGCGGTCCTTCTTGCATGGCAAGCACTTTACAGGACGAGCGGTGGACGCGATTTCTAACTGTAGGAGGACCTCCTCTTCGCTAAACTATGCGGCTAAGTGGAAGGTTTTTCGTCGTTGGTATAGGGATCATTCTGTTGATAGTTTTGATCCCTCCATACCAGACATTGCAAACTTTCTAGTATACTTGTTTGACGAAATCAAACTGCAGCCTGTTACTATTAAGGGTTATAGGTCTATGTTATCTCATACCTATGCACATCATGATAGTTTACAAATTGGATCTAATGTCTCTTTATCTAAGTTAGTTAGAAACTTCTCGATAAATAGACCCAGAACTCTTAGGTTAATTCCTAAGTGGAATTTAGCTTGGGTTCTTCTTAAACTGAAGGAAAAGCCATTTGAACCTCTTGGGACAGTAGATTTCAAATTCTTGTCTTATAAGACAGCTTTTCTCTTAGCTTTCTCTTCTGCTAGAAGAGTCGGTGAGCTTCATGCACTGTTGGTGGATGATTCTCACTATCGTAGTGTCGGGAACACTATCACCTTCACTACTAATGTGGGATTTTTAGCTAAGAATCAGGCTCCTAATAAATATCCGGAACCTATTGTTATTAAGGCCCTTCCGTCTTCAGACGGGCGTAGGCCTTTACTCTGTCCTGTTAGAGCATTACGTACCTATAAACAGAGATCTCAGTTTATCAGAAAGGGACGAAATCATTTCTTTCTGTCTCTGATGCCTAATAGAAAGGACATTTCGGTCCATTCTATTGCTAGATGGATTCAATTAACTATCCGTACTGCTTATGAAAATTTATCTTCTTCTCAGCAGTCTGTGCTTAAGATTTCGGCTCATGAAGTAAGAGCTCTTTCTACATCTTGGGCTTACGCTAATAGTATTGCTATTACAGATCTAATGAAGGCTGCTTATTGGTCTCAGCCATCCACATTCACGAATTTTTATCTCAGAAATATTGAGTCCATTTCTGGAGACCTGCATTGTTTAGGTCCGTTATCTGTTGCTCAGAATGTCGTCCTCTAAACAGTTGCAACTATAGTTATGCAGGCTTTCTGTTCCGGCAGTGACTCCGTCCGGCTGCCCTCTTCGCTCTGGGCTATTTGACCCAGGGCAAGGGGAAGGGGGGGGGGGGGGGGAGGGTGTTCCCTTAGGTCACCTGCTTTATAGTGAAAAGCAAGGGAATGCCTCCTCTGAAGTCAGTATTTCTGAGTCGTTTCCCTGATGGTTTTAAAGTGTAATATTAATGTTAAAATTCATTCATGTCATATTTTTAAAGTGTAGCTCGGTGTGAAGCATTTGTATATGTCAAGTGTCAAACGGGCGTTAATATACAATCCTTGGACACTTTTAAAGAATATAAAGAGTCTCAATTCTCTGGACTAACTTTATTTATTGGCTTACTTTAAAAATAATTAGTATAAAGGGTTATACTGGATGTTAATAGAGAACATGAATGTTATTGTGCTCAATTATGAAGGGTATTGTATCTTTCTAATTTAACATAAAATAAGAAAGATACATGTAAAGCCTAATACTCCTTTTCTCCTTGAGGGGTTGACTCTATATTATATAATTGAGCTTATTGGATTTTCCTCTATGTCCTAGGCCCTCCAGCCTTTTTACTATTCAGCTATGTCTGGGTCATTGGTACAGTATAAAAATGTTAAAAAATTTATAGTAATTTATATATTTTTTATACTTACCAATGACCCAGACAGGGATGGCCCTCCCAGGAGTTGGGAACTCTTGCCTCCCCGCTGAGTACATAGCGCTGACCAGGCACTGCTTGTAAGAATGATAATTGGCGCCAATTTCATAACGTCCTTGACACTGCGCATGCGCAGTAAGGGCAAAGTATGGAGGTCCTTCAGGACATGATTTCTTTTGGTTTTAGATGCAAATTTTGGGGATTGGGGGGCAAAATTTGTGTTTGGCCCTAGATTTTTAAGAGTTAGCACCAGCTATGTCTGGGTCATTGGTAAGTATAAAAAATATATAAATTACTATAAATTTTTTAACTTTTCCATTGACAAAGTGGCTATTCAATTAACAAGGTTCTCCTTATATTCAAGAAACATTGATCACTCATCAGACTTGGAAAAATTTTATTTTGTAAGAAAAATAAACCTACAAAAGTTTGTTTAACTTCTGCACACTGATGTCAGTTTCAGATTTTCAACCTGCAAATTGTTCCACCAGTAGAGCTAGCAATTTAATCAGTTCAATCTAATTTGAAAGAGGTCATTGAAGCCTGTCAAAGAAGCTTTAATTACTTAACTGGTTGAGTGCTAGAAGCCACTATCAGGGCTCTATTGAAAAGTTTTGAAAGCCACCATAGTGGCTTTACACTGTGTGTGCTCCTTATATTCAAGAAACATTGATCACTCATCAGACTTGGAAAAATCTTATTCTGTAAGAAAAATAAACCCACAAAAGTTTGTTTCACTACTGCACACTGATGTCATTTTCAGCTTTTCAACCTGCAAATATTTTTATATAACAACCAATGGCCAGCCTAGCTGGTGCTAACTCAAAAATTAATCCAGGGCCAAACACAAATTTTGCCCCCAATCCCCCAAATTTGCATGCAAAACCGAAAAAATAATGTCCCATCTGGTCTTCCATACTCTTCAGATCTGCGCATGTGCAGTGTCCAGGAAGACACTGAAATTGGTGCCAACCACCATTCTTTGTTTGGCTCTGAAGTCAGCAAAATTGAACTGACATCTGTGCTTTTAAATCTCATTTTTGAGGATGCCAGACACAAATCAATGGTAAAATTGGTGGATCCAAGGACATAATTGGATGATGGAAGTGAACAATGGTGGTTTGGAACGTTCAGGGCAGTAACTTTATAATTTTTATCAAAATTATTTCATGTTTCCCAATTTCAGGGCATGGGCCTGACGTCATCATTCTTGTTAATGATTTATCCACTGTTTGTTAAGTGTTCCTTCCCTATCCTTCCTTGAAGCCCTCCTGTTAAACTCCCAAGCTTTTTGGCTTATTTTTATTGAAATTTTTTATTAAATTTCTTGGGAGTTTAATGTGTATTACAGAATGTTTATTCTGTATATCCCCATGGTTACGTCCTCACCCTAGGGGTGTTTGGGCATTTGGGTCATGCATCTTCTGTCCGATGTATCGTTTTTTCTTCATCTGAAGATCTTGCTTTACATTAGGCCCGTAACGATACACCGATGCATCGGTGCATCGCGATACACTCTCCCCGAGATACGCGTATCGGTTGGGAAGTGCCATATCGCGGAATCGCGATGCGGTTGGATTGGTAATGGTCGCTTGATTAAATGCTTACATACACGACAGTCTATCACTTCTTCTTATACCATACTGACTCGTGTCGAAGCCCAGGGGGTGCTTGAAGTGGATAAATTGCAAAGTGGGGGGGGGGGGAGTTTCGGGACGAGTAATTGTGCTTGCAAGTCGCGTTTGGATGCGACGGAAATTGGCGATATGAGACAAGTCAGCATCCACTGGCACTGGGTATGTTACGTTTCTTTGGAAACCGCCTACCAATTCTGTAGAATTTGCTTTAAAAATTCTCATAATTATCTTGTATGTACGTTTCATTTTCAGATTTTGGGTTTTAATCCTCAATTTAATGAATAAAACAAACAGAAAACCATGCGGTGTTGTTTTCATATTTTTTTGTACAGGTTACTCTCGAAGCCAGAAATGGACGTAAGTACGTCAATCAACACTGCAAACCACCCCCTTGAAAACAGACAAACACAGTCTGTTTAAAAATAGCTGTTTTTTTTTTTAAATATGTACATTTATTACGAATACAACAAAAATATAGCTTCACACAAAATCAATAAAAAAAAATCATAATATGAACTTGAAGACCAGATAAAATTTGGCACAGTGGAATATGAATAACAAAATAGTTGCCTCCCTTGGCAAAATTCGAAAAATTGATTTTACACTGAAACTCATAACTTCACATGCTGCAGAGCATGATAAAATGATAAATCAGCATGTTTTATTGAACCAATAAGTCATAAATCATATCCCTGGTTATATTGTTATATAATTCTCAAATACTAGAGTTGTAATTATTTTTTATTTTCAATTACCACTTACTCATTAATTTCTGAACACCCGTTTTTCACAATGAGTTGTGCACACTCGAAAGTCGCAGTGTTCTTTCACAATGAGTTGTGCACCGCTCGAAAGTCACAGTATTCAATCAGTATCTTTCTGATGATATTCAACCACTGTGAAAACTATATGTTGTGGGCGTGTTTCAGACAACTATTGACAGCAGCCTGCACACTCATTTAAAACAAGTGACAGCTTCCAAAACGAGGTCAACAAAAAAATAAACAAGTCAGTTTTGCTTGGGATATATAATTTTTTAATAAAGACTTATTGCACTGAAAACAGACATAATGTATTACACAAAAGACGAATTTAACAACACAAAAACCTCAACTCCAAAAAATATACATAATACAGTATTACAGTTTTTTTGGTAAGTACAGTGTTGCAACAAGTCACCTGTTTTTCCATTTGATGCCTATAAATTTGACGTCTTATCTCAAACAACTTTCGTCCAATTTGAAACTTGGGGGGTGGGCTTTGACTCGAGTAGGGCACCCTGGTTCACAA
This sequence comes from Pictodentalium vernedei, assembly GCA_031216915.1. Taxonomy (NCBI): domain Eukaryota; kingdom Metazoa; phylum Mollusca; class Scaphopoda; order Dentaliida; family Dentaliidae; genus Pictodentalium; species Pictodentalium vernedei. The sequence continues at coordinate 211,901,129 of CM062294.1, read as the reverse complement.
ATCTGAAGAAACGGGGGGGGGGGGGGGGGGGGGGGGGGGGGGGGGGGGGGGGGGGGGGGGAGGGCTTCGACACGAGTATGGGCTTCGACACGAGTCAGACTCAGTCAGTAGGGTAATAAAATTCATTGAAGTTGAACAAGCTTTGCCTGGAAACAAAATTAATTAAATTCCCCAAATCCCTGATTCCTTGTGTGTATCTAAACACTGATTGTATTCTTATATTCTGACAGGGTTACACAGGTTACACACTGTGTAACCCTGTCAGAATATAAGAATGCAATCAATGTTTAAATTTTTAAGCAATGAAAAATGTTCAGAACCTCACTCCCTCAGTCTCCCTGAATCCCACTGGCTGAGAAAGAGTGACCCTATAGAAGTTCAAGTCATACAAGATCACCCACTCTCAATCATTGCTGTTCAAGGGGGTTATACTGAAGTGACAGGTGCACTGGTGCAGTGTATATATACAAACTGAATCAAGATAGTTTGAAGATACGTATCTAGATACGTATCGTATCGCGGGTAAAATATCGAGATACGAATCGTATCGTGGCCAAAGCGTATCGTTACGGGTCTACTTTACATCGGGTAGCTTTAAAATCTGTTACTGACTTCAGGCCTTTTTTATTCCGTGCCTGGGGTCTTGTTACCGGGTTTTTCATTTGATGTTGTTTACATTGGCAACGTCCTTTAAATATATGTAATTTCATCTTATTATTACTGTAGGATTGTTGTAAGATACATGTTATAATATTCTGGTAGTGTAGCAATTATTTTTGGAATTTTGTCCACACTCAGGTTCTATCGGGATACCCTTGGGCTCGTCATGTTCCCTTTTTTGGAAATTAATTTTTCGATTTGTATTTTGAATGTTGATTATTATGTATCTTTGTATGTATCTTTATCATATATTTATTGTGGAGTTGGTGGAAGTTCAATCGACTTTCTTTGATTAATCATGAAAGCTTATTGCTCAAAATGCAAGGTGAGGAAGTCCTCAGATTTACATGCTTGTTGCCTTGATTGTAGTCGATGTACTCCCGCTAATTCTTGTCCTACATGTTTTGATTGGGATGACAAACGTTGGACACGGGTGTCACGGTATGTTGTTAGTGGTGAGAGGCCAATGCCGGTCCTCTCACTGCAAAGACATTCAAGTTTTTCAGTTTCTTTTTCAGAGGAACAAGAACATGGTGATGGGTTATGTGACACCTACCAAAAGTGTGCTACCGTCGTCGCGCCCTGATGAGCAAACAGAGCTAGCTGCCAAGGTGCTCATGAATATTATGCAGGGGGATAAAGCCACTAGCCGGTGTTTTTAATCCCTTGTCAGCAGCTAGCGCGACCGGTGAAGCGGTTACTCTGTCCGTGGGTACTGTGATGCCGGGTATGTCCGTTGCGATTGAAGGAAGTGCACTGGGTAGAGCGAGCACCTTAAAATCACCCAGCGATAACACAGAACTAGGGAAGAAGCCAGCAAGTGTTTTGGGAAGGTCGGATGAATAACTTAAGTGGGCCAGAGCTTACATCCACACCTGCCGCTCTGTATAAATTGCAGCCAGCCTCGGCTACAATCATGGCTTCTTCAGCATCGAATACTAAGCACACACAACCGCATCTTAGCTACCCGACTTCGGATATCCAGCTTACTATGCGAAGAAGGGACCAGTCTTCGCCTGTGAAGTCAGACCATCCGGTAGCTAGGGAGACGAGGCCTCGATCATCGGGATGTGCAGAGAAGAGAGCCATCTCCGACACACCATCCCAGGAGCAACAGGCGGTGAAAAGGCAGAAGATCGCTGCTCCTCAGGCCTCTGTGACGGTCTTGCTGTTGCAGATTGCGCAGCTGATCACATCATCCCAGCAAGTGCAGGTGCAGCCTCCCTCAGACTCAGAACCTGAGTTGTCAGTCCAGCCGTCCGTTCACGCAGATGCAATGGACCAAGATTCTCAACTGATTCTCTCGGATGGTGAAAGGGATATGGAAGAGGATTACCCTTCCCTTTCGGAACAGCACATGGTTGCATTGGATTTCATCCATCAATACTACCCTGAATTTGTTCCGCCAAATCAGAATGCTGCGATGACAAGGAAGAAACCGCTGGCGTCGTTGGACGCAGACTTTATCCGGACAAAGGAGGAAGTCCTTTCTTTTCCGGTTCAGTCTAGGCAGGTGTCGCAGGCCTTCTGCCATATAGATGATGCCGTATTTAACCTCTTGAGTGCATGAAGGAAAGGCGGTTTCTTATCTTCATCTTCCGTAAACATACCGTTTCTTGGACCATGTTCATTTAAAATGGTTGGGGAAGATGTTCAGAATTTTCCTCTGCGTTTGGATGAGCAGGCCGAGGCTCTAGAGGTATCCTTACCTGCATCATTCACAATTCGCTCAGACACAATTGAGATGGCAATTTCTTCAAATAGAGCGAATTTGGACGCTATGTCTTACACAGATCACCTTACAACAGCTATGGCGCAACGTCTCAACAGAAAGGAATTTGAGGATGTTCGTACCTCTCTTAGAGTTCTTTCCAGGGCAATTATGTATACCACGTAAAACTCCACCCTAACAGTGGCTAATTTGGAGTTAATCAGACGTGATGCTGCCCTTGCATCGTCATCACTACTAGATGACAAGGTGAAAAGCTCTCTCCGAGTCACTCCGGTCTCTGACATACTATTTTCGACAACAAGCTTTCGCTAGACTATGATCAGGCTACTAAGAAAGCATCTAGTGCTCTGCTTTTGAAGTCGGCGTCTCAGTGACCCGCTTCAGCAGACAAGAGTAAAGGAGAGCGTTCCAGACAGAAATCGTCTAAAGGAAACTCCTCACCAGGGTACAAGAAACCCTCTTATAATTACTCGGGAGGTCGTGAGTACAGCGACTCGGGAAAGGGGTGGAGGTCTGATCGGATCTATCAGTCAGATGCCCCTAGGCCGACGGGACGAGGGTCTTCGTGAGGAGGACGTGGTTTCTCCTCCTGTAAGCCTCGAAGGTCTTACAGGTGAAGGTCAAGACCTCTATTGCTTGCCAGTTGGCGGAAGGTTATCAAGCTTCACGAAAAACTGGATAACAGTTATGGAAGACCAGTGGGTGAGAAGTGTAGTCTCGGACGGCCTACGGCTGTCATTCCGAGAAAAACCCCCCACTAACAAGATGTCCGCGTTGGACAAATCTTCCGTCAGATCCTTGCAAAAGAGAGTCTCTCCTAGCAGAGGTAAGGCTCTCTCATCAAAGGAAACAATAGAGGTCGTCGAGACTATCAGAGCTACGCTTGATACAAGCTCACAATCCGATCTTCAACAGATGGGCGACATGCCATGCACCTGTGTTAAAGCTGTTGCACAGTTGTCCCAATTCAAACCTTTGGCTGCAACAGATATCCAGAGGTTAATATCCAAGGCACCATTCTGGATATCATTCCAACTTGGTTGCTAAAAGCATCTCTTTTAGAGTTAACTACACCGATCTTTTAACTGGTCAATGCCTCCATGCACTCTGGCATCTTTCCGACAAGCATGAAACACGCTTTAGTAAAACCTCTTCTCAAAAAGCCAACACTTGACCCAGAGGTTCTGAAAAACTACCGACCGTTCTCTAATCTTCCATTCCTATCAAAGATTATTGAGCGTGCGGTGACTTCTCAGCTGAATTCTCATTTGGCAGCCCACGGCCTAGCTGAAGTTAACCAATCTGCATACAGATCCAATTGCAGAACAGAAACGGCACTTCTAAGGGTCCAAAATGATATCCACGGACAGGCACAACCTAACATGTCTTGTTGGATTTAAACGCCGCTTTTGACACCATAGATCATAACATACTTATTGAAAGACTGGCAGTGAGAATAGGCCTTACTGACCGAGCACTTAATTGGTTTTCGTTGTTCCTTAATGGTCGCACACAGAGTGTCCTTATTGGCAGTGAGTCATCAGACAAGGTCACACTACGTTTTGGCATCCCTCAACGATCGGTGTTGGGTCCCCTACTGTACACTGTCTATGTCTTACCTCTCGGTGACATTATCCGAAGCCATGGCCTTGACTTTCATTTTGCCGCAGATGACACACAGCTGTATATTAGTTTTACTCACGCCTTGAGCCTGAAGCATGCAGTAAGATTGAACTTTGTATTTCAGACATCAAGGCATGGATGACAAAAAACTTTCTTAAATTGAACGATGACAAGACAGAAGTAATATATATAGGTCTACCTCATCAACTTTCAAAAATATCTAAACTGTCCCTCAATATTGGAGGTTCTGCGATAAAACCCAGTAGCTGTGTTTGAAACTTAGGTTATTTCATGGATGAAAATTTGGCTGCTGATGAACATATCAAACATGTCTCAGTGCATTTTTGTCCCCTGAAAAAATTTTCGGGGGACAATAGAAATCAGCGGTGTCCGTCTGTGCATCTATGTGTCTGCACACACAAATGACTACTTATGTGGCTACGAGGTAGTAAAACAGGATACTTATGTGGTTAAAGTCTGATACGTGGCTAGCCACGTAACAGAATCTCTTATTGCGCCGGGGGGGGGGGGGGGGGGGGGGGATAAATGTAGTGTAGGGTTAGGGCATTCCTGGGTGGGGTTTAGTGGTGGGGTGGGGTGGAATGTTTGTCAGTGAAGGGGTGTTAGAGTTATGTGGCTAGGGTTAGGGTTAGCTTAGGGTTAGGGGTGGGTAGGGTTAGGGTCAGTAAGGGTTTGGGTTAGCTGACCCCCCAAAACTTTCCCCCCCAAAAAAACATGTTTTATTATGTTGGAATTGTGTTTTAGGTTAGCCACCTAACATGTCCATAAAATAGCCACATAAGTAGCCATTTCCGTCCGTCTGTGCGCCCGTCCCACTTGGTGTCCCCATGATAACTCCAGTTTGGATCATTTGATTTGAACCAATTTTGGTATGTGACCTTCTTAGCCCAAAACGCAGGTCAAGTTCGAATATGGGTTCAGCCAGATTATTTTTATTAGCTCACCTACGTCTATTAGAAGTGGTGAGCTATTGTCATGACCTCAGGCGTCGGCGTCTGCGTCGGCGTTCGGCGTGTCCAATATTGTAAGATTTAATGTTAAGGTTAATTTCTCAAAGATCAGTGGGCTTAGGCCTTTGATATTGCATATGTAGGTTGTAGGGGACGATCAGAACAGTATTTAACCCTGATACTCCGCTTTTATTCCAAATTTCACCTAAAATTTTCTGCCAAAACTTGTAAGAATTTGCATTTAGGTGTTGTAAGAATTTGTGTTAAAGTCAGCTTTTGTGCAGATTGTGCTGCTTTAACTTCTCATTACCGTTGATTTTCATATTTCAATAACAACTGTAGGTATTAACCCTACTGTATGCAGAAATTTAATGGCAATTTTCTTTTTTTCAGTCAAAATTTTCATGTTTTTCTCAGACTTAGTAAATTTTAAGTTGTAAAACTTTGTAAACTTTGTGTTTAGGTGAGTTGTGTTTCTATGTGTCTTTCCAAGTGATTAATATTCTACACTTGGGTTACTGAACTCCATTGCAGTAATATTTAACCCTCATTACATTCATATTTGAGGAATTTGAGGCTGATTTTCTGCCAAAACTTGTTGTAAGAATTAGCGTTTAGGTGTTGTAAGAATTTGCGTTAAAGTCAGCTTTTGTGCAGATTGTGGTGCCTTCACCTCTCATTACTGTTTATTTTCTCCTTTCAATAACTACTTTAGGTATTAACCCTACTGTATGCAGAAATTTAACTGATTTCTTGTCTTTTTTTCAGTCACAATGTTCACGTTTTTCTCTGACTTACTCAATTTTAAGTTCTAAAAGTTTGTGTTAAGGTGAGTTCTGTTTCTATGTGTCTTTCCAGGCAATTGATATTGTACCCATGGGTTACTGAACTACATTGCGGTAACGTTGCGCCCTCATTACATGCATATTTGAGGAATTTGAGGGGGATTTTTGGGACTTATATTCACTTTCTTTAAAAAAAAATTTTTTTAACTTTTTTTTTAATTTAATACTTTCTCATACTTGTTACTAGTAACATTAAGGCTTATTTTAGTTGTTGATGTGATGTATTTTTGTTGGGACTTATAGTCACTTTCTTGAACGAATGTTTTTCCGCAACTCCTCTTTAACCAATGAATGTACTTCAATTACAGTTTCAGTGATTTATGAAAGCCTTTCCTAATTCTTATTTATGATTTAATATCTGGCCTCACGATTCATATTCTTAATCATAAACATTTCTAAAAGAAAAAAATGCTTTTATATCCAATGATTCTATGTTGAATTGATATATAATAAATGCAGAAATATAGACTTTCCAAAGCCATCACATAAACCACATTAATCATTTGATGCCTAGTTAATGATTTATATTAACTAAATATTAGGCATGTTACATTGGAATGACATTATCAAGCACGAATGTAGATGAGCATTGGGATGTAACATCCCTCTTGTTAGAGTTATACCCCTTTTTTGACTTAGAAATTTCAAGATTTGCTGTGTCCGGATGATAACTTCAGTTAGGATTACTTGATTGGAAAGAATTTTGGTATGTGACTTTCTAGGGTAATAATACAGGACAAGTTCAAATATGGGTTTGGACTGATCATTTTTACTAGAGTTATGCCCCTTTTTCGACTTGTTTTTTCAGGGGACATGTGGCCGAGCGGCCTTTTAATTCATCTTAGAAATATTAGCAAATTTGATCCTTCATTGATACACAGATGTCAACAGCTTGTCCATGCTTTTGTTACCAGTCGCCTCGACTACTTCAACTCTTCTGATTGGCTCTAAAACATCTATTCTTGAAAAGCTACAACACATCCAAAATTGTGCGGCACGGGTCATAACCAAAAGTACTGCCATATAACACCAGTACTCTCTGAGTTACACTGGCTACCCGTTAAGCAACGAATTCAATTTAAAATTGTCCTTTTGGTGTTTAAGTGTATCTCAGGATCTGCACCATCCTACCTGTCTGATCTGCTTACCATCCACAAACCACCAAGGTCTCTTAGGTCATCAGGTCAACTCAATCTGGTTCAGCCGGTATCTAAATTTACTAGTGCTGGTGATAGGGCGTTTGCGGTTGCTGGCCCAAGGCTTTGGAATTCTCTTCCAATCGACATAAAAAATAGTAAATCACTTGAATCATTCAAGTCTGGTACTAAAACCTACCTTTTTCGAAAGGCATTTCCTTCAGTGGTCTTTTAATTTTGGTCATAAACTGACATTACCAGGTGCGTGAGTGTGACTGAGTCAGTGAGGATTGCCTCGTTACTTGTCAAGTTACACTCACATACTTGTTTTGGTAAAGTTGTAGTTTGTTTTTATTTTGTTTTAATTCAATACCCTTTTTCTTTTAGGTTCTGTCGCTTATCGCCACGATATAGCCTCGGTTGCTGATGTGGCATTGGGCACCAATAAATGATAATAGGATCCATGTATCAATGTATCTGTGAGAGAATGTATGTGTATGTGTGTATATGTATGTATGCAATTATTGTACAGCCATTGAGCACCGTGTGTGGATTCTTGGCTTTAAACTTATTATTAATTATTAATTCTCAACGTTTTTACAGTCACCTGTTCCTCGTACCGAAGCCAGACAGCTCGTTCCGACCGGTAATAGACTTGAGCTGGATAAACAAGCTTATCGTGGCTCCAATGTTCTATATGGAGACCATTCGGTCGGTAAGGGCGAGCGTTCGAGTGAACGACTATGCAGCAAGCATAGATAGAAAGGATGCATACTTTCATGTCCTGGTGCATCCGGCATTCAGAAAGTACCTACGGTTCGCTGTACAAGGGAAGGTGTATCAGTTCAGAGCAATGTGCTTTGGTCTGAACCTGGCTCCCTGGGCTTTCATGCGAATAATGAACTCTGTAAATTCATACTTCCAAGCTCATTCATCTGCGGTAACGTCGGCTTACTTGGAGGACATTCTACAGAGATACGGCAACAGAATTATTCTTCAGAATGATGTTCCGAGTCTGCATCTATTACTCTGACGTCTCGGTTTCATCGTAAACGAGAAAAAGTCAGATCTAGCTCCGTCCAAGTCGTTCATCACTTGGGAATGAGCTTCAAGACTCACAACAATCTGGTTCGTCTGCCGTTACCCAGAGCAAAATTAGTCAGTTATGCTCACTTTTGTCTACACTCAGATGCATTAACAGCGAGGAAATTCATGCAACTGTTGGGGGTGTGCGGAGCGGCTGCGGATCTTATTCCAATGGGCTGCCTGCACACGTGTCCCCTCCAGATATTCTTTACTCAGAACTGGAGTGTGAAGACGCATTCGCTCGAAACCAGTATTGTTTTAACGGTACAGATAAACCAAAGGGTTCAGATTTGGGCAGACATTCAGTGGTTAACTCAGGGAGTTCTGCTGCAACTTCCGGATCCAGCTTTCACAATCATGACGGATGCGAGTCAGATGGGTTGGGGCGCAACCCTAAGTCCTGCAGACTCAAAGTGTCAGGGTCTTTGGGACCCTTGGTTCCAGGAGAAGCACATAAACATCAAAGAGATGATGTCAATATGGCTAGCGCTACAACATTGGATTCACATAATAGTGGACGTTCATGTTCAGATTCTGTCAGACAACTCGACAGTAGTAGCGTACATCAGGAACCAGGGCTGCACTCATTCGATTCTGTTATGCGAACTAACGGAGAAGATTCTTCTGTACGTCATGAATCATCATGTTCAGCTTTCTGTCCATCATATACCAGGTCGTCTGAACTTACTAGCAGACTCACTCTCTCGGAAGGGTCACCTGTTGCCATCGGAGTGGACGCTCAACAAGCGAGTATTCAGGCAGATTTGCTACCAGTGGGATCGCCCCATGATAGGCCTGTTTGCAACACACCTAAACAATCAGTTGCCGACGTTCGTGTCGCCATGTCCAGACCATCGAGAGTACGCAGTAGACGCTCTGTCAATCCCATGGATGGGATGATAGGATATGCGTATCCTCCAACTCCATTGATTCAGCAGATTCTGTTAAAGATCAAACAGTCTCATTGCAAAATCCTGCTAGCTAGTAGCACCTCTGTCATCACAGAAACCTTGGATCAATCTTCTCAGGTGTCTGTCTCCACGAGAGGACCTTCTTTATCGGGAAGTCACGCACACTGCATCACAACCCGGAAGGTCTCAACCTTCACGTATTTCCGTTGTGCGGTCCTTCTTGCACAGAAAACAGTTTACAGGACGAGCAGTGGACGCAATTTCTAACTGCAGGAGGTCCTCCTCTACGTTGAACTACGCAGTGAAGTGGAGGGTTTTCTTCCGTTGGTGTCAGGATCAGTCGATAGACGTTTATGATCCGTCCATACCAAATATTGCCAATTTCCTGGTCTACCTGTTTGACGATCTCAAACTGCAGCCCGTACAATTAAGGGCTATAGGTCTATGTTATCAGACACATACGCTCATCATTATAACTTGGCTATTGGATCAAATGCTTTATTGTCCAAGCTGGTTTGAAATTTCTCTATTAATAGACCTAGAACCCTCAGATTAATTCCTAAGTGAAATTTGGCTTGGGTTCTGTTGAAGCTCAAAGAAGCTGCGTTTGAGCTGTTGGATGTTGTAGTGTTCAGATTTTTGACCTATAAAATGGCATTTCTCTTTGCCTTTGCATCTGCTAGAAGAGTTAGTGAACTTTATGCTTTATCGGTTGATGAATCTAACTACTGTAGTGTGGGTAATACCCTTACCCTGACTACAGAAGTTGGGTTTTTGGCTAAGAATCAGACTCCAGACAAGTGGCCTGAGCCTATTATCATTAAGGCTCTGCCATCCTTGGGCAACTGTAGACCTTTGCTGTGTCCAGTCAGGGCTATGCGCATATATAAACGTCGATCAGATTTTATTAGAAAAGGAAGAAAGCGTTTCTTTCTTTCATTGATTCCTAACAGGAAGGATATTTCTGTTCATTCAGTTGCTGGATGGATTCAGTGGGCAATACACATTGCCTATGAAAATCTATCTTCCAATCAACGTTCTGTAGATAAGATATTAGCGTATGAAGTTAGAGCGCTGTCCACTTCTTGGGCTTATTCTAACAGTATAGCCATTACTGATCTCATGAAGGCTGCATATTGAACACAGCCCTCTACATTTACCAAGTTTTACCTGAGAAATTTCTCCGGTGACCTTAGACCTTTAGGTCCTCTTTCTGTTGCTCAGAATGTCATCCTTTAATGGTTACAGCTATAGTTATTTAAGCAGCCCGTTCCAGCAGTGACGCTGTTCCGCTGCCCTCATCGTTCTGAGGACATGTACCTCAGAACAAGGGGAAGGGGGGAGGGGGGGGGGGGGCATTGCTGGGATGGTTTTAATGTGTAGCTCGGTTTGAAGCAATAACTATGTCTCATTTATGTACTGTTTTTAAAGTGTAGCTCACTGTGAAGCATTTGTATTTGTCACGTGTCAAACGGCCGTTAATATACAATCCTCAGACACTTTTAAATGAGTATAAAGAGTCTCATTCTCTGGACTATCATTATATATTGGCTTTCCTTCACCGAATTAGCATAACGGGTTATGCTGGCATTAAATGGAGAATTATTTATTATGTAATACTCAATTACATTGTTGGTGTTATGTCTTTCTTGTTTCTCGTAAAGGAGAAAGACATGTATAATTCCTATCTTCTCCTATTCTCCTGCTGGAGATATCCTTTACTGAAGTGATTGAGAGATTGGATTTTCTTTTATGTCCTAGGCCCTCCAGCCTTTTTACGATTCAGCTAGTCTGGGCCATTGTTTGTTGTATAAAAATATTATAAATTTTAAGTCATTTGTATATTTTTTATACTTACTAATGGCCCAGACATGTATGGTCCTCGCATGAGTGGGCACTCATACCCCCCGCTGTTTACAACATAACAGGCAGTTATAGAAAGAATGATGGTTGGTGCCAATTTCAGTGTCTTCCTGGATACTGTGCATGCGCAGATCTGAAAAGTATGGAGGACCAGATAGGACATTATTTTTTCGGTTTTGCATGCAAATTTGGGGGATTGGGGGGCAAAATTCGTGTTTGGCCCTGGATTAATTTTTGAGTTAGCACCAGCTGTTCTGGGCCGTTGGTAAGTATAAAAAATATACAAATTACTTAAAATTTATAATTTTACCACCAATAGAGCTAGGAATTTAATCAGTTCAATCTAATTTGAAAGAGGTCATTGAATGAAGCCTGTCAAAGAAGCTTGAGTTACCTAACTGGTTGAGTGCTAGAAGCCACTATCAGGGCTCTATTGAAAAGTGTTGAAAGCCACTATAGTGGCTTTACACTGTATGTGCTAGCTTATTGTTTAGTAGGCAATCCCGAAAAATGTTTGCATAAAAATGTTTTGTTACAATTTATTGATAAAATAAATTTTAACAAAATAATTATTTATGAAAAAAATCTTACTACTTCAAGGTGGCTCTTGCAGGTGGTATAGTATCTATGAACAATAATACCTGTGTTACAAATCACATCTGAAAATAATTTAGCACTCTACCAGTTATTTATTTATTGGGGTTTAAGGTCACATACTTATACACAATGGCTAATCGTGACCGTGACAGTTTTTTGGGTGGAGGAAGCCAGAGTACCCGGAGAGAATCATCAATCAATGACGAGCAACTGTCAGCTCCTCAACATTCTGACTCTGTTCAAGCTCCACTCAATCAGGATTACATGTGCACCATCGACATGTAGTACGCCTTAGTCCACAGTGTCATCATGCCACCATGTAGGCAACTGGGATAAAGTGCGTTGCCCAAGGACACAACGTGGGTTGTCCCGGATGGGGATCGAACTCGGGACACTCTACCAGTTATATTCCTAGTTGCATTAATGGAAAATTTATTGCTTGAAAATTTTGCATTGTATCATCAGTACGCTGTGGGTTAGTTGTATGGAAACTAGTATTCAAGAGTAGAATTCAAGATTATGCTTTTCACTTACAAGAATGCACTGCTGGTCTAAGCCCATCTTATTTTTCAGACCTGCTGACTGAGTACCAACCTGACCATACATTTGGCAGAACCACCTGGAGGAAATTACTTTCTCACTCTCCTCATATGGAGTTCATTCATTTGCCTGCTGTGCTGCCAGACTTTTCAATAGGTTGCCCGGCTCTGTGAAGTCTGCATAGTTAGTGAGCTTATTTAAATGCAGGTTGAAAGCATATCTTTTTATATACACATTTGAAAAACGGTTGTATTATGTAATCAGCCTGTCCATCCATATGTCTGTCCATCTGTCTGTCCATCTGTCTGTGTGTCTGTCCATCTGTTAACATTTTTGGTTTCTGACCGGTAACTCCAGTTCGGATTATTTGATCTCCCGCCAAAGTTGGTATGTGTATTACCCAGCTAGTAATACAAGCCAAGTTCGAATATAAGTTCCATCCATTTATTTTTACATGAGTTATGGCCCTTTTTTGACTTAGAATTCCACTGTGTATTAACATTTTTTGTATTTTGCGGTAGTACAATTCAAAATGGCAAATGGGTGTATTTAGCCACGCGTGGCAGTGATCTTGTTAAACAGTGTTATCATTAATCCTATTATCACATAACCACGGAGCTACTGTATTATGTAATCTCCACCACTATCTTTGTACAGTGCCATGGAACCTTCCAGTATTGTGATATGTGTACCATACAAATGGCTATTATTATATTATTATTAAACCTGGTTGATCTACTTCTGCAAACCATTTTTATCCTCCATCACATAGTGGATAGGTGATATAGGAATGAGCTTTCTCCATCTGTCTATCTGACTCTTCATATTTCTTATATCTTTATCCATTCATCACACTGTTAGAACTGTTCAGCAAATCATTTTCTGATTTCATATGTAGCCTTTTGGTGACAATATTTCAAATGGGTTAGCAAATCGGCTTCAACAGATCAATTCTTCTACCAACAATGAGTTTGATGAATTATAGTGAAGTTCTGACAATTGATTACCGCTAAATATAAATTGATCATTTCTGCCTTCAAAGTAATCAATTATCACTTTTCCCTCTATCAGACAAGAAAACACAAAAACAGTGAATATTTGACATCACCAATGTCTGTTGAATACACAGAGAATCACAAGGTTTTCTACACTATAATTATATTCTGATAGGAGGGACATCACAACAAGCAATTATTATGTGTCTAGGTTTAAGGGCAAATTTTTTTTTTTTTTGGGGGGGGGGGGGGGGGGGGGGGGGAGTGGTTATAATTTCTTGAAAGTTCGTAAAAATGTCAAAGTTTGAAGGCACAATATATCATTAATGAACAAGTTTGGAGTATCATTTTAGAGCATAATACATCGTTTTTACAGTTTTGTAAACTCTGATTCAGTAATGTCAACACTCACAAAACATGGACAAGTTTGAAAAAAGGGCAGTAGTTTTGAAAATTTTTGTTTTGATGTTACAACATCAGAATTAGACACCTAATTGAAAAGTTAAAAATAGTAGCAAGTTGTCATATTTCAATGCTCTATCAAACCCAAAGTTTTATTATGTCCCTGACCCTCTCAGAGGCATTATGTTTTCACCATGTCCATCCATCTATTTGTCCATCCATACATCCGTTAACACTTTTGGTTTACGTCCAATAACTGAAGAACCTCTTATTTGATCAAATCATAATTTAGGGCTTACAAGATGACTAGACAATGCTTCCTTTCAATTTTGGTCCAGCTAGCCAATTCAGTATGGCCACCATGGCATTATGACACTGTTGGGTGCATATGCCACGCTTCACATTGCTCTTGTTAAAATTAGCCAGACATGACTTTCCATTTATAACACCAGTGAAAATCACTTGTGGTCAAAAATGTAATGAAATGTTTTTTTAGATATGACTTTAGTCATAAAATTCATCTACAAATGCATCTGCAAAGTTTGAAAAGCATACTCTGGATGATTATGCAGATATGGGAGTTTTCAAAAAATTAAGTAATTCAGCACTGTTTTGACATTGGTTCCCATTTTCAATAAAATAAATATGGGACATTCTAGGAGGAAGCCAAAATGTAGTAGAGAAGAAAGAAATAAAAAACGAACACTATTCCATCATGTTATTTCAACTTGAAATACATTAAAATTTAAATTGTGAGCTTTTCAGGCTACCTCTTACGCATTTACGCATATCTCCTGAGAGGCAGACTCCAACTTTATCAGAACACACTCCCTGCAGTTGCTCCTGTGAAAAGATGAATAACTTAAATATTGATGCAAAAGAGGAAAATTGAGAAAAATATTAAGTAGTTTCCACATCTGGGCAGATTGCCCATTTTTCATTTTTTCTTTATGAAAGGTTATATTTTTATACTGTACCAATGACCCAGACTTAGCTGGAGCTAACTCTAAAATATTTAGGGCCAAACACAAATTTTACCCCCCAATCCCCCAAATTTGCATCTAAAACCAAAAATTACATGTCCTATATGGTCCTCCATACTTCTACTCTACTGTGCATGCGCAGTGTCAAGGAGGTCTCGAAATTGGCGCAATTATCATTCTTTGTTTGGCCCTCAATTCAGTTACAACTGATTGATATTTGTGCTTGTAAATCTCAGTTTAAATGATGCCAGACACATAATTATGAGAGAAATGGTGGATATAAGGAGGAAATAGAAGGAGGAGAGGAAGAAACAGTGGAAGGAAATGTTCAGGGTTGTAACTTATAATTATTTTACGAAATTATTTCATGTTACCTATTTTCAAGGCATGACCCTGTTGTGGTCATTCTTGCTATGAATGTTCCGTTGTTTAATCAGTGTTTCCTCTCTCCCTTTCCTTTATTCCCCCCTAGCTATTCTCCCATGCTTTTGGCATATTTTTTGTAATGTTCATTACTAAAATTTCTTGGGAGTTTTGGCTTTGTACCAGAATAATATTGTGTTTTTTTCCCATGTTTACTTCCTCACCCTTGGGTGTTAAGGCGTTTTGGTCTGCATCTACCATCTGATGTTCTGCAGTTTCTTCTCTGGAAGTCTCTGTTTTGCATCAGATAGTGTTTAAATTGGTAACTGATTTCGGGCCATGTTTATCAGTGCCTGGAGTCATGTTTCCGGTTGTGTACACTTTTTGTTTGTGTTGACAACTGTTACTTCTGATAGTGATCACTTGTCCTCTGCTTAGTTCAGTTCATAGCAAGATACATTAATATTGTCTGTAAGTGTTACATTAATTTTTTGAAATGGTTTTAAAAGTTTTGTCCACACTTAGGCTTTTTTGGGATCCATTTGGGCTCATTGTTCCCATTGGGAACTTGGGCTCTTCTGAAAATTTTTTCAAAAGTTTTTTTTGGAAATTATTTTCTTTCGAAATGTTATAATGGATTATATTATATTATGTATCTTTATTTCAAGGGTTAGTGCGAGTAATATGACTGTCTATATTTTTTCTTGATGAAAAAATATTGTTCAAATTGTAATGCGAGGATATGTTCCTCTAATTCTCAGGTTCATTGTGTTTCTTATAGTCAATGTATTCACACTAATTCTTGCTCTGTGTGTGTTGATTGGAATGACAATATTGGAGACGTGTGTCACGGTATTTTGTTAGCGGTGAGGGGTCCATTCGGGTCGTCTCTCTGCAGGGTCACTCTACTTTATCAGTCTCTTTTTCAGAATTCAGAGTGATGTTTCTGTGATGTCTTCAACAAGTGTGTCTCTGTCGTTGCAATATTAGGGCTAGCGGGAAGTGCTCAAGGTATTACGACAATTGCTGGGAGTTCCTTAGTAGGATCGAAGGCATTGATCGCTCGCTTGTCCGCCCGGTGTCGAATGGATTGGCATCCGGGTTCGTCCGTTGCAGTCCAGGGAAGCAGATTGGGTGATGCGAACCCTATAAAACATCAAATGTGCACACCCAGCCACGACGGATCCGAGGATAGTACGGAGGAAGCCTGTCAATCCGGTAGCTAGCTCGCATAGACAGACTAACGTGGCTGTTATATTGGCTTCCTCATCCTCACGTCAACACACACAACTGCACCTTGGCTATGAGACCACAGATTTCCAGGGGACGTCCGCATATTATATAAATGCAGGATTGAACATCCCTGGTGCTCCTGCTTCGCCGACCAAGGAATACATGTCGGCCAGGTCACTCCATCTGCTAGTCAAGGACATGAGGCCTTTCCAGTTGGGACATTCGCATATTATATAAATGCAGGAATGAACGTCCCTGGAGCTTCCAGCGGATAATTACGTAGGACCGCGGCTCCACAGGTTTCATTGAGTAACATGAACATGGTGATGTTACCGTGATGTCTTCGTAAGTGTGCTTCCGTCGTCACAGTCAAATGAAGAGCTAGTGGTAAAAGTGCTCATGCATATATGTCAATTGCCTGGAGTTCCCTAGTAGGATCGATGGCTTTGGCATCCGCTAGCTCACCCGGTGTCGCGACCATTCACCGAATGGCTCAGCACCCGGGTTCATCCGTTGCGGTCCAGGAAGGAGATTTGGGTGATGCGAGCACTATAAAATACAATGTGCACACCCAGTGACGACAGATTCAAGGATGGTACGGAGGAAGCCTATTAGTCCGGTTCTTAGCTCGTCCAGGTCCATCCAGGCTGCGAGCGAGAGAGGTCCCTCTCTCGTACTACAACATCTGGGCCGACCAGGGATTCTACGGCGACCAGGGCATGCCATCCGGTAGCCAAGGATACGAGGCCTTCATACTCCAGACGTTCGCATATAAGAAGTATGCAGGAGTCAACGTCCAAGGAGCTTCCAGCAGGTAAATCCTGTAAGACCTCAGCTCCACAGGCCTCTGTGACGGACATGCTACTGCAGATAGCACAAATTATCGCAGCATCCCAGCAACCGACAGTAACTCTGTGGGATCAGGAATTATCCGAGGAAGCTGGGTTGGAACGTTCCACTGCAGGTTCAGGCACGGACGACCAAGAATTACAAGTGGTCCGACAGGATGGCGAAAGGGATACGGAGGAGTTGTATTTTTCCCTTTCGGAACAACATAATTGCCGTAGAGTACATCCAGCATTATCATCTGACGTTGTTCCTCCAGACCAAAAAAAAAAAATGCTGTGTTGCTGGATAAGAGACTGATAGCGCCACTGGACTCAGAATTCTTAATCGGTTTAGGGACATCGTCCCTCAGTTTCCGACATAGTCTCACGGACATTTGAACTATTAAATAACGCTATATATAACTTGCTACCTAAACGGGCAAGTCTGGTTTCTTATCGGCAAATGCTCTACATCTGCCTTTCATCAATTCAAGGAATAATTTCGAAACGGCAGGACAGAGCATTCCGAGAGTTTCTCTGCATCTAGACGACCAGGCCAAAGACCTAGTATTGTCTATACTGTCATCAATGTCAATTCCAACCACGATGTTGGAAACGACAATATCGTCTAGCAGGGTTAGCTTAGACGCATCATCGTACACAGATCACCTTACCAGAGCGTTATCATTACGTCTCAAAGGAAAAAGAATTCCAGGATGTACAACCTCCTTAAGAATTCTTTCAAGGGCCTCACGTATAACTCCGCCTTTTTAGTGGCGATATGGAGTTGATTAGACGTGACGTGGCCCTGGCTACATCCACGCGTGTGGATAGTAAGGTGAAAAACTCTCTCAGAGTCGCTCAGGTCTCCGGAGAGTTTTTCTTCGACGGCAAGCTTTCCGCAATCTATGATCAGATAACTAAGAAAGCTTCAGACTCTCTGCTATTCAAATCCGCTTCCATAGAGTCGGATTCAGCGGAGAAAAGTTGGACAGGCACTTCTTGGGCGAATACGTCCAAGGGAAGTTCCTATAGAGGTTCCTATGAGTCCTCTAGGTCTTACTCTAGAGACCGTCAGGGTAGCGACTCAGGTAGGGGCCGTAATACTGACCGAGACATCCGGTCAGACACCACTAGGTCGATGGGGCGAGGTGCGGGCCATGGAGGACATGGTTTCTCCTTCAGCAAGCCTTGCAGGACCAGGAGGTAATGGTATTAACCTCTATCGTGTACCAGTGAGCGGAAGACTGTCGAGTTTCTCAATCAATTGGGAGTAGATTACGGACGTCCCTTGGATTCGAGGGGTGATTTCGGAAGGATTAAATTGTCCTTCAAACGAAAACCTCTGTTAACTCGAAGTCCAAGATGGACTCAGCTTCCGTCAAGTCTGCAGGAAAGAGGCTCGCTTCCATCAGAAGTCCAGTCTCTTCTGGACAAGATCGCAATAGAGATCGTAGAAATCCAGGAATCTCCAGGTTTCTACAACCATCCTTTTCTGGTTCCGAAACCGGACGGCTCGTTCCGTCCACTCAAAAATCTGAGCTGGATAAACAAGCTGATCGTGGCTCCAAGATTTGATATGGAGACCATCCGAACGGTCAGAGCGAGTAATCTGTGGACGACTATGCTATATGCATAGATCTCAAGATGCGTACTTTCACGTCATGGTACATCAGGCGTTCAGAAAGTATCTTCGCTTTGCCGTCATAGGAGTCGTGTATCAGCTCTGAGCAATGTGTTTCGGTCTGAATCTAGCACCCTGGGCTTTTACTCGAATAATGAACTCGGTAATGACTCATTTCCGAGCTCATTCGTCAGCGGTAACGTCGGCCTACCTGGACGACATTCTTCAGAGGTATGGCAATGAGTTAACGCTTCAGAACGATGTGCAGAATCTGCTTCTATTGCTCTGACGTCTCGGTTTCATAAGTAAATGAGGAGAAGTTGGATCTGGTGTCATCCAAGTCATTCACCCACCGGGGGATGAACTTTGAGATGCACAATAATCTTGTTCATCTCCCATTAACCAGAGCGAAATTTAATCAGTTGTTACGCTCGCTATTGTCTTCACAGACAAAGTTACAGTGAGAGATTTCATGAGACTGATAGGTTTATGCTGAGCTGCTGCAGATTTCATTCCAATGGGGTGGCTACGCACTCGTCCTCTCCAAATTTTTCTGACCCAGAATTGGAGGGTGAAGATTCATTCGCTCGATATGGACATCCTCTTGTCAAATCAAGTGAACAAGAGATTCAGACTTTGGCAGATATTCAGTGGTTAACTCAAGGAGTTCCACTGCAATTGCCGGATCCGAGTTTTACAGTTTTGACGGATGCCAGTCAAACAGGTTGGGACGCAACATTGAGCCCAATGAATTTGAAGTGCCAGGATCTTTGGGATCCGCAGTTCCTAATCAAGCACATAAACATCAAGAAATGATGTCAATTTGGCTTGCGCTACGTCATTGGATGAACGTTATTCAGAATGCTCACGTGCAAATTCTGTCCGACAATTTGACGGTATTAGCGTATATTCGGAACCAGGGTGGCACTCATTCCATTCTGTTATTCAAGTTTAATGGAATGAATCCTTCTGTTTGTACTAGAACATCAGGTTCTGCTATCGGTCTGTCATATTCCGGGTCGTCTGAACGTATTAGCGGACTCCCTTTTACGGAGGGACCGCTTGTTGCCGTCAGAATGGATTTTCAGCAAATGAGTATTCAATCAGATTTGCTACCAATGAGAGTGGCCAATGATGGACTTATTTGCGATGCATCTCAACAATCAGTTGCAGACGTATGTGTCACCATGTTCGGATCCTCGAGCGTTTGCAGTAGGCGCTCTATCGATCTTGTGAGACGGAATAATAGGATATGCGTATCCTCCAGCCCCTTTGATTCAGCAGTTATTGCTCAAGTTAAATAATCTCAATGTAAAATTCTGTTGGTAGCATCTCTATCTCCACACAAAGACCATGGCTTAATCTACTCAGGTGTCTGTTGTGGGACATGCAGTGGAAGCTACCTCCACATTTCGGTCCATTCTATGGCTAGATGGATTCAATTAACTATCAGTACTGCTTATGATAATATCTTCAACTCAGCAGTCAGTGCTTAAGATTTCAGCTCATGAAGTTAGAGTTCTTTCTACATCATGGGCTTACGCTAACAGTGTTGCTATTACAGATCTAATGAGGGCTGCATATTGGTTTCAGCCTTCCACTTCACAAATCTGTACCTTAGAAATATTGAGTCCATTTCTGGAGATCTGCATTGTTTAGATCCGTTATCTGTTGCTCAGAATGTCGTCCACTAAACAGTTCCAACTATAGTTGTGTAGGCTTTTGGTTCCGGCAGTGACACTGTCCTGCTGCCCTCTTCGTTATGGAGTATTTGATCCAGGGCTAGGGAAAGGGTGGGGGGGGGTTCCCTTAGGTCACCTGCTTTATAGTGATAAGCAAAGGAATACCTCCCCTGGAGTCAGTAATTCCAGTCGGTACTGGGATGATTTTAAAGTGTAAAGCTAATGTTTACTCATTCATGTAATATTTTTAAAGTGTAGCTTGCTGTGAAGCATTTGTATATGTCACATGTCATACGGGTGTTAATATACAATCCTCGGACACTTTTAATGAGTATAAAGAGTCTCATTTCTCTGGACTTCCTTTATTTATTGGCTTTTCTTTAAAACTAATTAGCATAACGGGTTATACTGGAGGTTAATAGAGATCATTGATGTTATTGTGCTCAAGTACAGAATGGTGTTGTGTCTTTCTCGTTTTGATGCAAATAGAAAGATACATGTAAAGCCTATTTCTCCTTTCTCCTCGAGGGGATAATTCTGTATATGTAGTTGAGTCTATTGGATTTTCTTTATGTCCTAGGCCCTCCAACCTTTTTTACTATTCAGCTAAGTCTGGGTCATTGGTACAGTATAAAAATGTTAAAAAATTTATAGTTATTTATATATTTTTTATACTTACCAATGACCCAGACGGGGATGGCCCTCCCATGAGTTAGGAACTCATGCCTCCCCACTGAGTACATAATGCTTACCAGGCACTGGTTGTAAGAATGATAATTGCGCCAATTTCGAGACCTCCTTGACACTGCGCATGCGCAGTGGAGTAAAAGTATGGAGGACCGTATGTAATTTTCGGTTTTAGATGCAAATTTTGGGGATTGGGGGGTAAAATTTGTGTTTGGCCCTAAATATTTTAGAGTTAGCACCAGCTAATTTTGGGTCATTGGTAAGTATGAAAAATATATAAATTACTATAAATTTTGTAACTTTCGGCAGCTTTTGATATTGTTACTGACACTAAATTCTGTAGACTTTATAAGAAAACCCATATTTTGTTTATTTTCAGAACCCAGTAATGTCATATCAATTTTGATATCATCAGATTTTTTGAAAATGGAATCTTTAGTGAGTATTTTACTAGTGTTTGATGATGTTATTACTTCTATATACAGCTTCTTCTATTATATTCCATAAACAGACATGCAGATTTCATGGAAATGCTCATTCCATTTTCCATGCAGATTCTGTCAGGGCAAAATCACGGAAATGAAAAACAGGTTCCCACAAATTTTTTAGCATTACACTTTTCATCAAGAGGCACTTAAAGCACATTAAAAGTTTTCTGCCAAGACTAAAATTGTATCATTTCTCATCGATGAAACAGTGATCATAACAGTATCAACATTGCTCATGTTTTGACAATCTCAGTCAATCCAAATTGTTGAGCATGCGTGTTTCCAACAGTTTCTGATTCTTAATTACTAAAATCGAATGCACCCAATTTCAGCGTGTGACAACAAAACCACGTGAAGCCAAACACACAAAACTGTATCATTGAAAACCATAACAAAATCACTTTTATCACTGAAACTGATGATAGGGGTAAATATCTTTGCTAAAATGCAAGATTTAGGCCCCCCCAAAAAAAGGAATTGATT
Source organism: Pictodentalium vernedei (assembly GCA_031216915.1). Classification (NCBI taxonomy): domain Eukaryota; kingdom Metazoa; phylum Mollusca; class Scaphopoda; order Dentaliida; family Dentaliidae; genus Pictodentalium; species Pictodentalium vernedei. The sequence goes on along the minus strand of CM062294.1, from coordinate 211,879,398 downwards.
CTCAGGCACCGCCTCGTTGAAAAAAATGGCCCGCGTTGGGCCTTTTTATTTGGACTGTCATTGACGAAAATAGGAAAAAGGGAAATTGAAAAGGGACTATTGGTTTTAAGGCCCAAAACCAACGAATAAACAGGTAAATATACACAGGCGTGTGTTAAGTGTGAGAGGGGAAAGGTTTTTGCCATATTTTCAGGAAATTGGGTGCACACGGCAGGGGAATTCAAACGCAAACTTGACTCGGTCGATGTTGGGCGAGTTGTCCAACACAGGCATAACCCACCTTGTCGAATACTAAACGTTAAATTTGCCAGGTACTGGCATCAAGTAAACCTTTTTTGCTGTGAAAACACGAATGAGAAATAGTGAGAATAATCGGTACAGGTAAGTATATTTTCGGGGTGGGGAATTATCACTTACTAAAGAAATACAAAAGTCCAAATTCTGCTGACATGTCATGAACATAACGGGAAAGAATGGGCAAACACTGAATGGAATCTGAAATTCAGATTTTTCCAGAGCAGTTGTGCATCAAGGGAGATTACTCAAAACACACGTGCGTTTCCCAATACGAATAACGTCTTCATTCAAAGTAAACAAACAAAGTATTTACGGTCCGACACGTCCAGCTTATTTTGTGTATTGAGTTGGGCCTATCCATTTATTAATTTCACCCACGGGAGATCGGATAGTGATATGAATGAAAGGGCTTCGCCGCAGTGGAAAAATAAAGTGATGTTTCCCTTTTTTAAATATCAAACTTGATCGCTTGGATGTATACGGGTTCAAACTATTTTTAATAGGCGTGGTCTTTGGGAGGGGCTCTTTGACAGACGGCTGATGACGTTACAAGTGCTGTGTAAGTTCCATGCCAAGTTGACACCGGAAGCTTGCTTCCATTCTGGTTTGTTTTTGTTTCCCTTCTAAAATTTCTATCGTAAAAATGTTAATTTCTATCAAAATAACACACAATGATACCATAATACGAGGGTGGTCAATAATATCTATGGAAGACGACAGTACTTTGGGGGAGTTGGTTAAAAAACTGTTCGCCGGTGAGTTTGATAATGACAACGGTGATCCAATACCACAGAACTTGAATCCATTCTTGGAAAAAGGTGAGAGAAACACACACTCTCAGATTTACACTGAACTCTATGTTGGTAACAGAGAAAATGGAGAATTGGAGAAAATAACCGAACATGCAACAACCAAAGAAACTGTTAACATGTTTGGGAGATACTTAAGAATTGACATTAAGGAAAAAGTCAGAGGTGAAAGTGCTTGAGAAAGCACCCCTCCGGTGGAAAGGGATGCTTTCAAAATACTGCTTGACAACAGCAAAATACTTTGTTGGCCGGAGAAAAACTCTGGTCACAAACTGAAAAAAACTGTGTGCTATTTAATGACTTCATCGACTGGTTGAAAAATCAAGGCCTCGGTTTTATGCCCGGCTGTGTAAATACTACTGGGAAAATGTTTTGCAAGGAGGTAACTTCAGCAATTTGGTATGCTGACCCACTACAGAGTCGCTTGGAGGAGCGAAGTTGTTTGCTACCAAAAACATTCAACAGATTTTTAGGATACAATGACCCATCGGCTCACAAACACAAAGCTCCCCAAATAAATACCAATGAAATGATGACCCATGCCACAACGCTAGATCGAATAACTGAGCAGCCATGGATTCAGGCTGCTGTGTGGGGTGTGGTAAAGTCAGCTATTCGGGATCTTGCTGAGTGTTTTCACAAGTATATTGCCTATCTTGAAGTAAAGCGCCAAGTAACGGCTGAAAATCTATCTTCAAAAATTCCAATTCACAGCGCATCCAGTGAACACATCACCCCATGTATCGGGAAAAATCAAATAAAACCATCACTCGTAGCCAGATAGTTCAGCTGCTGACTGCATCAGCATTTTATCGGGTCCCAGACCCAGTTCCAGATATCACTGGAGAGCACTTCGGACCCTTTTGTGATTTGTATGGTACTGATACTGATGAAACCCACAGACCATCACTAATTTCCAAATCTCAAAAATCACATGGAATCCCATTCAGTCCCTCTGCACAGTCAACAAATACAGTAAAACGAGTTGTTCAATGTACTGAATGTAACAAGGTCCGAGTGCTTTACAGTGAGAGGAAACTGAATGTCCGTGATTTATATGTACTTGATCGAGTGTTAGTCATGTACAGCTATACATGTGGCTCAATACTCCAAGACTTAAGACATCCAAAGGCTCCTACCATCAATAATATTCTGGAGCGTGTGTATGTCCGCCAAAATTTAACATGTGCTGATCAGACTGAGATCCCCTATTACAGCTCTAAGTCATTCAGTGACATTTGTATCAAATGTGGGTGTGCAGAGGATCTGGAAAGGGTTGAAGGATGTTACCCTCAGTGTAGAGCATGTCAGACCAGGTTCCACGCAGTGTTGTCTCGGAAGAGAAACTTGCACGCTGAGAAGCAGTCTAAGTTGTCTGCAAAACATGCAAAAAAGGCCCAAAAGTAACAGTCATAACGTGACTCGTTAGTGTTGTATGATCATGAGTCAAAACTTTGGTACTGACTAGGACTGCCCCACAAACAGTATGTGGAGAGTGGATTTTCACCAAATCATCTGTAGAGTAGAGTTTAACCCTTTACCTAACATAACAGCAAAACCGGCCATTTTTAAAAACATTTTCATTTTTTGCTTCCAAAACTTAGGTTGTGACCCCTCATTGGAATGAGCGCATTGCGCACGTTCCAATGAGGGGTCACAACCTATGTTTTGGAAGCAAAAAATGAAATTTTTTAGTTATATGAGAAGATTTTTTTATGAGTGTCGTCTGCCACTAGCGTTAGGTAAAGGGTTAATATCACTCAAAGTACCACTGTCAGACTATGAACATAAGCATAGGAAAACAAGTAAAGTTTCAGCCAATGGACCTCTATAACCTACAGATGCACTGGCTGAAGCTTTGCCTGTGTTTTGCAATAAATTATTATTCCTTGCATGGAATATTCACTCAACATGTGACTTGGTGATAATGTGCTCTCTACATATGGTATTCAGAATGGTATAATTTTGGGAGAAACCCTCATTTTTGTTACAATTTTTCAGTTTCATGTACATGTGATGGCAACTGAATTGAAACTAAAAACAGTTGGCAAAGTTTGAGAGATTTTGGGAGATATATAAACAGATATCTTAATAATAAACAGTGTCAGGGAATGATACTGTTCATGGAAAAGACCCTTTTTTATTTTAATACATTTTCCAGTATATAACATGGATGGTGACTTGAGATAAAAGTGGCAGGTGACAGCTAGTGTTCTCTGGGTGATCTGTAGAGGTATTGCTTTTTTCTTAAAAGTCCAAAACTACTACCCCCTCCTCCCCCCCCCCCCCCTGGTTGGTCCTTCTTAAGTAGACTGATTTGAAAACTTGGGTTATTTATACATAGAATCCAATCTACAAAGTTGTTTACCCATCTCTCTCATTTTAAAAAATAAGAGAGATTGATAAACACCTTTGTAGATTGGATTCGGTTTATAAATAACCCAAGTTTTCAAATCTTTCTACTTAAGAAAGGCACACCGGGTTGGGGGGGGGGGGGGGTGGTAATTTGTATTATTACCTGACAATGTCCACACAGATGTAACCCATCTCTCTCCCATTTAATGGGAGAGAGATGGGTAACATCTTTGTACATGTAGACTGGCTTCTTTTTAATAACCCAAGTTTTCAAATCCTTCTACTTTAATAACAGGTTGAGTGTTGGAAGATCTCATCTGGGCTCTAGTCTGAAGTACTGGTACTGCTATGTAAGGGCTCCATTTTCTGTGAATATGCTTTGTATTATCTTTGATGGGAAATTAATTAGTCTGTATGGATTTACCTTGTTACAATTTATTGGAGAGTGCCTATAGGCATTCTCCTATAAATTGTCACAAGGCAAAGGCATGTGGATAAATTTTGATGCCCCAAAATAACTTGGCCTTCTACCAGTTAATTAAGAAAGACCCAGCCACCAGAGGGGTTGAGAATTTGTGTTATACATGTATCTGACAATGTATACACAGATGTAACCCATCTCTCTCCCATTTAATGGGGGAGAGAGATGGGTCACATCTTTGTACATGTAGACTGATTTCTTTTTAATCACCCAACTTTTCAAATCCTTCTACTTTAATAACTGTTGAGTGCTGGAAACCCTCATCTGGACTCTAGTCTGAAGTACTGGTACTACTACGTAAGGGCTCCATATTCTGTGGATATGCTGTATTATCTTTGAATTGATATTGGTCTGTAACACTTTGCCTTGTTACAATTTATTGGAGAGTATCTACATGTATAGACACTCTCCAATAAAATGTAACAAGGCAAAGACATGTGGACAAATGTTGATAACCCAAAATAACTTGGCCTTCTACCAGTTAATTAAGAAAGACCCACCCACCAGAGGGGTTGAGAATTTGTGTTATCTGACCTTGTATACACAATTGTAACCTATCTCTCATCCAATTTGGATGATCCTGTCACTAGAACATGCATGTGAACGGGACTGTTCTGTGCATCCAAACCTTGTCAGTTCATGGGAGATACCCTTATTTTGAGTATTCATAAAATAGTTCTGCTTTGTAAAAGTTTAAAAGTGAAGTCAGAGTTCTGTTTCTAAATACAAAAAGTGGTGATATCAGAAAATAAAGAAAAACAGTTTTAGTTTTCAATAAAATGAGTTTTATTTGTATATCATTTTACAATATGCACTTTCCATGCTTTTCAGGTAAAAACAGACATCATAAAGTGACTTTTGCCTCTCAATCCTTTCTCACCATCTGGAAGAAATAAAAATAAAAAATAAAAATAAAATCCTCCCTCCCTCATTGATTTGAAAAAAAAATTGCCTGAGAATCAATTGATTTTTTTTTTTTGGCCTTATTCTTCTAATTTTACAATGCTCTGTGCAGAACCAAGGAGAAGAAGTGTGTTCACGCTTTATTTATACTCAAGGTTTACAAACATTTGATCCCAATCGATCCAGTACCATTACTTTCCTGAACAAGTTGTTTAGCATTTGGACATTTTGCCCCTCACAAATCAGAATACGCGAAGAATTTTTATTTAATTTTTTTTTTTTGTTCAACTTTAAAGTAAAAACTGAAATAATTATATTTTTATACGACAACCAATGGCCCAGACTAGCTGGTGCTAACTCAAAATAATCCAGGGCCAAACACAAATTTTGCCCCCAATCCTCCAAATTTGCGTGCAAAACCGAAAAAATCAAGTCCTAGATGGTCCTCCATACTTTTCAGATCTGCTCATGCGCAGTATCCCGGAAGGCACCGATATTGGTGCAAACCATCATTCTTTGTTTGGCCCTAAAGTCAGCAACATTCATCTGACATCTGTGCTTTTAAATCTCCTTTTTTGAGGATGCCAGACACAAATTAATGGTAAAATGGTTCATCCAAGGACATAAATGGATAATGGAAGTGAACAACGGTGGTTAGGAACGTTCAGGGCTGTGACTTTATAATTTTTAGTCGAGTTGTGACGAAGTCAAACTCGACTTATAGTTTGGTGAATGGCGGGCGGGCGGGCGGGTGGGCGGGCAGGCGGGCGGGCGGGTGGGAGGGCAGGCAGGCGGGCGGGCAGGCGGGTGGGCGGGCGGGCGGGCGGGCGGGCGGGCAGGCGGGCGGGCGTAAACAATTGGTTTCCGGATGATAACTTGATAGTGGTTCAACTCACATTCATTAAACTTCATACATAGGTTGGTCTTGGTGGGAGGAAGAACCCTATTGATTTTGGACATGCTACGTCGAAGGTCAAGGTCACAGTGACCTTGAACATAAATCTTAAACAATTGGTTTCCGGATGATAACTTGATAATGGTTCAACTCACATTCATGAAACTTCATAGGTAGATTGGCCTTGGTGAGGGGAAGAACCCTATTGATTTTGGACTCGCTACGTCAAAGGTCAAGGTCACAGTGACCTTTAACATAGTATATCGCAACAATTGGTTTCCGGATGATAACTTGATAGTGGTTCAACCTAGAGTCATGAAACTTCATAGGTGTGTTGGCCTTGGTGCGAGGAAGAACCCTATTGATCTTGGACTCACCAGGTCAAAGGTCAAGGTCACAGTGACCTTGAACATAGTATATTGCAACAATTGGTTTCCGGATGATAACTTGATAGTGGTTCAACCTAGAGTCATGAAACTTTATAGGTGTGTTGGCCTTGGTGCTAGGAAGATCCCTATTGATCTTGGACTGACCAGGTCAAAGGTCAAGGTCACAGTGACCTTGAACATAGTATATCGCAACAATTGGTTTCCGGATGATAACTTGATAGTGGTTCAACCTAGAGTCATGAACCTTTATAGGTGTGTTGGCCTTGGTGCGAGGAAGAACCTTATTGATCTTGGACTCACCAGGTCAAAGGTCAAGGTCACAGTGACCTTGAACATAGTATATCGCAACAATTGGTTTCCGGATGATAACTTGATAGTGGTTCAACTCACATTCATTAAACTTCATACATAGGTTGGTCTTGGTGGGAGGAAGAACCCTATTGATTTTGGACATGCTATGTCAAAGGTCAAGGTCACAGTGACCTTGAACATAGTATATCACAACAATTGGTTTCCGGATGATAACTTGATAGTGGTTCAACCTAGAGTCATGAAACTTTACAGACGTGTTGGCCTTGGTGCGAGGAAGAACCCTATTGATGTTGGACTCACCTGGTCAAAGGTCAAGGTCACAGTGACCTTGAACATAGTATATCGCAACAATTGGTTTCCGGATGAGAACTTGATAGTGGTTCAACCTAGAGTCATGAAACTTCATAGGTGTGTTGGCCTTGGTGCGAGGAAGAACCCTATTGACCTTGGACTCGCCAGGTCAAAGGCCAAGGTCACAACTCGACATTGGATCGGTGATCCTGAGCGGCATTTTTATAAAAATTATTTCATATTTCCAAGTTTCAGGACATGTGCCAGACGTCATCATTCTTGCTAATGATTTATCCACAGTTTGTTAAGTGTTCCTTCCCTATCCTTCCTTGAAGCCCTCCTGTTAAACCAGGCTTTTTGGCTTATTTTTATTGAAATTTTTAGTCGAGTTTTGACGAAGTCAAACTCAACTTATAGTTTGATGAAATGACGGGCAGGTGGATGGCGGCGGGCGTAAACAATTGGTTTCCGGGCAATAACTTTAGTTCTATTTGATGCACTTTTGCCAAATTTATACCAGAGGTTACCCTATAGGAAAGGAAGACACCTATCAATTTCAGAGTCTCACGCCCCAAGGACAAGGTCATTGTTACTATAAATAGAATATTTTGTGAGAAATTGGTTTCCGGGCAATAACTTTAGTTCTATTTGACGCACCTTTACCAAACTTATACCAGAGGTTACCCTACAGGAAGGGAAGACACCTATTGATTTTGGAGTCTGGGACTCCAAGGTCAAGGTCACTGTTACTATAAATAGAATATTTTATGACAAATTGGTTTCCGGGCAATAACTTTAGTTCTATTTGACGCACCTTTACCAAACTTATACCAGAGGTTACCCTATAGGAAGGGAAGACACCTATTGATTTCGGAGTCTGCGACTCCAAGGTCAAGGTCACTGTTACTATAAATAGAATATTTTCTGACAAATTGGTTTCCGGGCAATAACTTTACTTTTATTTCATGTATCTTCACCAAACTTATATCACCAGTTACCCTATAGAAAGGGAAGACACTTATCGTTTTCGGAGTCTGGGGCCCTAAGGTCAAGGTCACTGTTACTATCAGTAGAATATTTTGTGACAAATTGGTTTCCGGGCAAAAACTTTAGTTCTATTTGACACACCTTTACCAAACTTATACCAGAGGTTACCTTATAGGAAGGGAAGACACCTATTGATTTCGGAGTCTTGGACTCCAAGGTCAAGTTCACTGTTACTATAAATAGAATATTTTGTGACAAATTGGTTTCCGGGCAATAACTTTAGTTCTATTTGAAGCACCTTTACCAAACTTATACCAGAGGTTACCCTAGAGGAAAGGAAGACACCTATTGATTTTGGAGTCTGCGACTCCAAGGTCAAGGTCACTGTTACTATAAATAAAATATTTTGTGACAAATTGGTTTCCGGGCAATAACTTTAGTTCTATTCCGTGTATCTTCACCAAACATATACCACAAGTTACCCTATAGGAAGGGAAGACACCTATTGCTTTCGGAGTCTGGGGCCCCAAGGTCAAGGTCACTGTTACTATTAATAGAATATTTTGTGACAAATTGGTTTCCGGGCAATAACTTTAGTTCTATTTGACGCACCTTTACCAAACTTACACTAGAGGTTACTCTATAGGAAAGGAAGACATCTATCGATTTCAGAATCTCGTGCCCCAAGGTGAAGGTCACTGTTGCTACAAATAGCTTATTTCTTCAGAATTTAATGTCAAATCTCGATTTCTGGATCTCTGATCCTCTTGCTGGATTTTTTTATTAAATTTCTTGCGAGTTTAACGTGTGTAACAGAATGTTTATTCTTTTTATCCCCATGGTTACGTCCTCACCCTAGGGGTGTTGGGTCGTTTGCATCATGCATCTTCTATCCGATGTATGGTTTTTCTTCATTTGAAGATCTTGCTTTACATCGGGTAGCATTAAAATCGGTTATTGACTTTGGGCCTTTTTCTGTGCCTGATGTCTTGTTCTGGTTTTTTCCTTGACGTTGTTTACATTGGCAATGTCCTTAAATATATGTAGTATTTAGTTATTATTACTGTAGGATTGTTGTAAGATACATTAATTAATATTCTGGTAGTGTAGCAATAATGTTTGGAATTTTGTCCACACTTAGGCTCTATCAGGATACCCTTGGGCTCTTCATGCTCCCTTTGGGAACTTGGGCTTTTGTCAAAATTTTTTCGAAAAATTTTTTGAATTTAATTATTCGATTTTGATTTTGATTGTTGTTTATTATGTATCTTTATCATATATTTATTGTGGAGTTTGTGGGAGTACAATCGACTTTGTTTTGATTAATCATGAAAGCTTATTGCTCAAAATGCAAGGTGAGGAAGTCTTCCTCAGATTTACATGCATGTTGCCTTGCCTGTAGTCGATGTACAACTTTAGATTCTTGTCCTACATGTGTCGATTGGGATGACAAACGTTGGAAGTGGGTGTCACGATACATTGTTAGTACATTGCCAGTACTCTCACCACAAGATCATGCAAGTTTTTCAGTTTCTTTTTCAGAGGAACAAGAACATGGTGATGGTAATGTGACACCCACGAAAGGTGTGCTACCGTCGTCACGCTATGATGAGCAAACAGAGCTAGCTGCTAAGGTGCTCATGAATATTAGGCAAGGGATAAGGCCACTGGGCAGTGGTCTTAATTAATCCTTTGCTGGCAGCTAGCTCGATCGTTGAAGCAGTTACTCTGTCCGAGGGAGCCATAACACTGGGTATGTCCGTTGCGGTCGAAGGAAGTGTAGTGGGTAGAGCGAGCACCTTGAAAACAAAAGCTCTCCCAGCGACAACGAAACTAGGGAGGAAGCCAGCAAGTTTCTTGTCGGGAGGCTCAGCAAGGTCAGAAAAGGCCGTGAGTTGGAGAGGTCCCTCTCTAACCCAGCAACATCTTGGGCCAGATGTTGTTATGAGAAACTTGCACAGGCCGGAGCGTACGTCCACACCTGGCACTCGGGATGCTCCGTCTAGACTGCAGTCGGCCCCGGCTGCTGTCACGGCTTCTTCTGCTACGATAACTAAGCACACTTGACTGCATCCTAGCTACCCGACTTGAGATATCCAGCCAGCTGCGCGAAGAAGGAACCACTCATCGCTCGTGAAGTCGGACCATCCGGTAGCTAGGGAAATGAGGCTTCGATCATCGGGACGTTCGGAGAAGAGATCCATCTCCAGAATGCCGTCCCAGGAGCAGCAAGCGGCTAAGAAACAAAACCGCTGCTCTTCAAGCCTTGGTGATGGACTTGCTGTCACAGATTGCGCCGCTGATCACAGCATCCCAACAAGTGTGGGAGCAGCCTCCCTCAGACACAGAAACTGAGCTGTCGGACGGTGCTGGATCGGTCCAGTCGTCTGTTCGCGCAGATGCAATGGACCGAAATTCTCAACTGATTCATGGTTGTGATGGATTTTATCCATCAATAGTATCCTGAGTTTGTTCCACCAAATCAGCATGCTGCGACAACAAGGGAGAAACCGCTGGCGTCTCTAGATGCAGACTTTATACGGAGGAAGGAAGATGTTCTTTCTTTCCCGGTTCGGTCTAGGCAGGTGTTGCAGGCCTTCGGCCATGTAGACGACACCATATTTTACCTCTCGAGTGTGACGAAAGGTGGTTTCTTGTCAACATCTTCCATAAATATGCCGTTCCTTGGACCAGGTTTATTTAAAACGGTTGGAGAAGGTGTTCAGAGAGCTCCACTGCGTTTGGATGAGCAGGCCGGGTATTTAGACATATCCTTACCTGCTTCATTGAACATTCCCTCAGATGTAATGGAAACTGCAATTTCATCGAATAGAGTGAATTTGGATGCTATGGCCTATGCATATCACCTTACCAGAGCTATGGCGCAACGTCTCAACGGGAAGGAATTTGAGGACATGTTTACCTTGCTTAGAGTTCTTTCCAGGGCAATCATGTATGCCACGTATAACTCGGCCATGACAGTGGCTAATCTGGAGTTAATTAGACGTGATGCTGTCCTTGTGTCATCATCACTTATAGACGACAAGGTGAAAAGCTCTCTCCGGGTTACTCCGGTCTCCGGACATACTATCTTTGACGACCAGCTTTCGTTAGTATATGAACAGGCTACTAAGAAAGGGTCCAGTGCTCTGCTCTTGAAGTCGGCGTCTCAACAACCCACTTCAGCAGACCAGGGTAAGCGAGGACGTTCCAAATCAAAATCATCAAAAGGGAACTCCTCACAAGGGTACAAGAAACCCTCATACAGTTACTCCGGAGGTCGTCAATACAGCGACTCGGGAATAAGGCTGTCACGAATGATCGAAAAATCGATCAACCGTCGATTGAGGTCATAATCGACGATTTTTTTCAATGATCGTTTATTTGACTGGCCATGTGCTGTCATACATTTTTGTTAAACAAAGGGGAAATATTGATTCACAAGGTATTGTTTCACATAAAGGACCTATTTTGACAACAAATGTGTGTGTGAACGGGGTTAAAACATAAAACCAATATATAGCTTCAAGTCGCGGCACCATGCGAGTTAAAGTTATCCAAAACCCAGTCATCATCGTATGTGTGATCACTCAGTTCCCAACACTTCTCATTCTTTTGATGTGAGTCATGTGACCTGCCAAAAAAACATCAACGTTGTTACGAGGTTGTATTCTCCTGCCGAGTATCAAAAGCATGCTGTTGATTGCATGTCTTTGATCTTTCCCCGCCTTTTGAACTCAAATTACTCAATTTCCAACCGGTACATAAAATTTATAAAAGTCAAAGTAAAACGTGCTATGCTGATTTATTTTGTTCTACGACGTACCGCAACCGGAAGTTTCATTTCCACGTGTAAAGCTTTGTTGACTTGACATTCCCCAAAACTAAATTCATAATCATTATATATTGAGCGCGGATGGGACCATTAGTGAGTTTAGTATGCATTTTTCTATGATTTGAAGTTTGAACCTATGCGATGTAGATTCTGTTTTGTCAAATTTTTCAAGGTTTGGTGTTCGTTTGCTTCATTTACGATTAGGATATTTTAATTTTTATCGCCTCCCAAGTTATTTCATAGACGAAGATCTAGGAAACGAGACAGAAATATTAACCATAAATAATTGAATAACCGTCGATTTTTATGACAAAATAATCGGTTATGAAAATTCATAATCGTGACAGCCTTACTCGGGAAAGGGGCGTAGGTCTGATCAGGATTATTGGTCAGACGCCCCTAAGCCGATGGGGTGAGGATTTTTGTGGGGAGGATGTAGTTTCTCCTCCTGTAAGCCTCGCAGGTCCTACAGGTGACGGTCAAGACCTCTATTGCTTGCCAGTTGGAGGAAGGTTATCAAACTTCGCGAAAAACTAGATAGCAGTCACGGAAGATCAGTGGGTGAGAAGTGTAGTCTTGGACAGCCCACGGCTATCATTCTGAGCAAAACCCCCACTAACAAGATGTCCACGTTGGACAAATCTTCCGGCAGATCCTTTCAAAAGAAAGTCTCTCCTAGCGGAGGTACAGGCTCTCTTATTAAAGGATGCAATAGAGGTCATTGAGAATCAAAATTCTCAGTGTTTTTACAGTCACCTGTTCCTCGTACCGAAGCCAGATGGTTCATTCCAACCGGTAATAGACTTGAGCTTGATAGACAAGCTTATCGTGGCTCCAAAGTTCAATATGGAAACAATTCGGTTGGTAAGAGCGAGCATTCTAGTGAACGACTATGTGGCAAGCATAGATCTAAAGGATGCTTACTTTCATGTCTTGGTACATCCGGCATTCAGAAAGTACCTATGGTTCGCTGAGAAGGTTTATCAGTTCAGAGCAATGTGCTTTGGTCTGAACCTGGCTCCCTGGGCATTCAGTCGAATAATGAACTTGGTAATGTCATACTTCCGATCTCATTCGTCTGCGGTAACGTTGGCTTACTTGGACGACATTCTGCAGAGATACAGCAACAGAATTATACCTCAGAATGATGTTCAGAGTCTGCTTCTATTACTCTGATGTCTCGGTTTCATCGTAAACGAGAAAAAGTCAGATCTAGCTCTGTCCAAGTCGTTCACTCACTTGGGAATGAGCGTCGAGACTCACAACAATCTGGTTCATCTGTCATTCCCCAGAGCGAAATAAGTCAGTTGTTATGCTCGCTTTTGTCTACACTCAGATGCATTAACAGCGAGGGAATTCATGCGACTATTGGGGCTGTGCGGAGTGGCTGATGATCTTATTCTGATGAGCTGTCTACGCACGCGTCCCCTCCAGATATTTTTAACTCAGAACTGGAGTGTGAAGACGGATTGGCTCGAAACCAGTGTTGTTTTAACGGACCTAGTAAAACAAAAGGTTCAGATTTGGGCACATCTTCAGTGGTTAACTCAGGGAGTTCCACTGCAGCTAGTGCTGCCGGATCTGGCTTTCACGATTGTGACGGATGCGAGTCAGATGGGCTGGGGCTTGACCCTAAGTCCCGCAGGCTTGAAGTGTTTTGGTCTTTGGGACTCTCGGTTCCTAGAGAAGCACATAAACATCAAAGAGATGATGTCAATTTGGCTAACACTACAACATTGGATTCACCTAATAGTGAACGTCCACGTTCAAATTCTGTCAGACAATTCGACAGTAGTTGCTTACCTCAGGAACAAGGGCGGCACTCACTCGATTCCATTATGCGAATTAATGGAGAGGATTCTCCTATATGTCATGAATCATGGCATTCATATTTCTGTCCTTCATATACCATGTCGTCTGAATGTATTAGCAGACTCACTCTCTCGGAAAGGTCACCTGTTGCCATGAGAGTGGACTCTCAACAAGCAAATATTCAGACAGATTTGCTACCAGTGGCATCGTCCCATGATAGATCTTTTTGCAACACACATGAACAATCAGTTACCGACATTCATGTCCCCATGGCCAGATCATCGAGCTTACGCAGTAGATGCTCTGTCAATTTCAAGGGACGGGATGATAGGATGCGCATATCCTCCAACTCTGTTGATTCAACAGATTCTGTTAAAGATCGAACAGTTTCATTGCAAAATCCTGCTAGTTGCACCTCTGTCATCACAGAAACCTTGGATCAATGTTCTCGGGTGTCTGTTATGGGAAATTCCCTGGAAGCTTCCTTCATGAGAGGATCTTCTTTATCAGGGGAAGTCACGCGCACTGCATCACAACCCGGAAGGTCTCAACCTTTATGTATTTCCGTTGTTGGGTGGTCCTTCCTGCACGGGAAACAGTTTACAGGAAGTGCAGTGGATGTAATTTCTAACTGTAGGAGGTCCTCCTCTTCGTTGTACTACGCAGCGAAGTGGAGGGTTTTCTTCCGTTGGTCTAAGGATCAGTCGATAGATGTATACGATCCGTCCATAACAAATATTGCCAATTTCCTGGTCTATTTGTTTGACGATCTCAAACTGTAGCCCGTCACTATTAAGGGCTATAGGTCTATGTTATCAGATACTTATGCTCATTATGATAACTTGGCTATTGGATCAAATACTTCATTATCCAAGCTAGTTAGAGATTTCTCCATTAATAGACCCAGAACCCTCAGATTAATTCCTAAGTGGAATTTGGCTTGGGTTCTGTTGAAGCTCAAAGAAGCTCCTTTTGAACCATTGGACGTTGTAGAGTTCAAATCTTGACCTATAAAATAGCGTTTCTCTTAGCCTTTGCATCTGCTAGAAGAGTCCATGAACTTCATGCTTTATCTGTTGATGAATCTCACTACCGTAATGTAGGTAATACTATTACCCTCACTATGGAAGTTGGGTTTTTGGCTAAGAATCAGATTCCAGACAAGCGGCCGGAGCCTATTGTCATTAAGGCTTTACCGTCCTCCGATAACTGTAGACCTTTGTTGTGTCCAGTCAGGTCTATGCACATTTATAAATGTCGATTAGATTTTGTTAGAAAAGGAATAAAACGTTTCTTTCTTTCATTGATTCCTGACAGAAAGGATATTTCTGTTCATGCTGTCGCTAGATGGATTCAGTTGGCAATACGTATTGCCTATGAAAATCTATCTTCAAATCAACGTTCTATTAATAAGATATCAGCGCACGAGGTTAGAGCACTGTCCACTTCTTGGGCTTATTCCAACAGTATAACCATTACTGATCTCATGAAGGCTGCGTACAGGACACAGCCCTCTTCATTTACCAAGTTTTACCTGAGAAATTTAGAGTCCATCTCTGGTGACCTTAGATCTTTGGGTCCTCTTTCTGTTGCACAGAATGTCGTCCATTACTGGTTACATCTATAGGTCTTTAGGCAGTCCAGCACTGACGCTGTTCTGCTGCTCTCTTCATTCTGAGGATATTTACCGCAGAACAAGGGGAGGGGGGGGGGATGGTTTTTTCCCTTATGATCATCTGGCTTTATAGTGAAAAGCAAGGGAAGACCTCCTCGGGTGTCAGTAGTCCTGAGTCGGTGCTGGGATGGTTTTAATGTGTAGCTTGGTGTGAAGCAATAACTATGTCTCATTTATGTATGGTTTTTAAAGTGAAGCATTTGTATATGTCACTTGTCAAACGTGTGTTAATATACAATCCTCAAGACACTTTTAAATGAGTATAAAGAGTCTCATTCTCTGGACTATCTTTATATATTGGTTTTTCTTCACCGAATTAGCATAATGGGTTATGCTGGCATTAAATGGAGAATTATATATTCTGTAATACTCAATTACATTGTTGGTGTTATGTCATTCTCTTTTCTCGTAAAAGAGAAAGACATATAATTCCTATCTTCTCCTAATCTCCTGGGGGAGCTATTCTTTACTGAAGTAATTGAGAGATTGGATTTTCCTTTAAGTCCTAGGCTCTCGATCCTTTTTATGATTCAGCCATTGGTTGTCGTATAAAAAGATGATAAATTTTAAGTAATTTGTATATTTTTTATACTTACCAATTGCCCAGACGGGTATGGCCCTCACAAGAGTGGGCACTCATACCTCCCTGCTGTTTATAACATTTAACAGGCAATCTGTAGAAAGAATGATGGTTGGCGCCAATTTCGGTGCCTTCCGGGATGCTGCGCATGTGCAGATCTGAAAAGTATGGAGGACCATCTAGGACTTGATTTTTTTGGTTTTGCATGCAAAATTTGGGGATTTTGGGGCAAAATTTGTGTTTGGCCCTGGATTATTTTGAGTTAGCACCAGCTAGTCTGGGCCATTGGTAAGTATAAAAAATATACGAATTACTTAACATTTATCATTTCATTGTCCTGAACATATGATTGTTTTTTTCTTTGTTATCTTTTTCACTTCCAAGTAATGATGTACACACTCATCTGAATCATTGTTTCAGTTCATCTGTCAAATTAAATTGAGTGTTCAAGGGCACGAAATACATAAATGAAAACACAGATGGCTTGTTTCACTTTTTTATTAGCTTAACTTGACAAAGTCAAGATAAGCTATTGCTATCACGCGTGTGGAAGTCTGTGAGTCTGTTAATCTGTCACTCTGTTAGTCTAATAACATTTTCTTTACCACAGGCTAGACCCCGTAGTTCTTGTCTGATCATCAAGAAATTTCATATGCATGTTTGAGGTCATGATGGCTATGCGAGTCTGAAACCCGAAAACCTTTAGCACAGTCTACAGGTTGTATTTATGAAGGAATTTCAGTGTGACTTGGTAGGATGACTCTGTATAATGTCTAGATGAGAACGTCCCCTTTTGGTTGCGATTGGTCTACCATGACGGGTACGCGAGCACGAAACCTGAAAACCTTTAGCACAGTCTACAGGTTGTATTTATGAATGGTTTTCATTGTGACTTGGTTGGATGACTCCGTATAAGGTCTAGACGAAAACATCCCCTTTTGGTCACGATTGGTCAACCATGATGGCTGTGCAGGCCTAAAACCTTTAGCACAGTATACGGGTCATATTTATGAAGGGATTTTATTGTAACTTTGTAGAATGACTCTGTTATGTCTAGACGAGAATGTCCTATTTTGGTTGGGTACTGTGAATCGTGATGGCTGCAGGGACACTTTTCCTAGATTCCTTTAGCACAGTCAGTTTTGCAATGTAAACTAGATAAAATTCCACCTCTCCATTACAAACGGGAATAAGTGTACTTAAGAAGTTTTAACCAGTTCAACAACAAACCACTATGCTCATGTTATTGAAATTGCATTAAGGGAAATATCTGTCTGCTGGTTAAGACGAAGCGTGCAGTATGAGATTATGAATATAGTACCGATTTCAGCATGTGAGCTTAGAGAAATGTCACTGCTCACTGTTGAGTCGAGGATGACTGTACTATTCCAGTTGTGTCTCGCCCAACCTCGAGTTGCGAGGTTTGTGTTATTGAGGTTATGTTGAAGGTAATAACGGTAAACAGGTTGGACTGATGGGCAATTAGTATAGTAATATGAGTACAACATCTCTATATGACAATATTTTCGAGTTTTGTTAGAGTCAAGCTTTACACTGGTGTCCTTTTCATGTTTATATTCAGGACAGCTCTTGGAGCTGATAACGATAGTGTGAACAAGTACATGTAATTGCATGTAGATCAAACAGTTTAGTTCATAGGTTTGAAAAGACTGACACATAAGTACACCTAACATGACGACTTACTCGGAGACTATTGTCCACTGAATGTTTTCAGGTAAATGGAACAGAGTTTATGGTGTGATATGAAGACTGTCTGCACCACATGCACACAGGTATACACATGCACATACATATATGTATATACATACATACACGTGTGTGTATATGTGTGTGTGTACCATACACACTGATTTTGTGTAAGTGATTACAAGTCCTGCCTGAGCAATCATGTTGATTACTGATGTAGGACCTTGTTGAGTATTTCTTCATCATGTTCCCACATACAAGTACAAATGCACATACACATTAATGTTAAATTCTGATGCAGATTTCGTAGTCAGCAATAGTCACACCATTAGCATGCTGAGTTCGGTCGAAGATTAACACAACAATTAAAGTTATTGACCAGCTCTCGAGTCACAAATGCCTACTGCAGCAGAAACATATTCTGAAGCACAAATATACAAGTTGTAGGGCACACATGCTTTTGAAATGTGTGTACTCATTATACCCATTAATACACAAAATTTATATACACTATATACACAAATAAATATTTTTATATTATAAACCAATGGCCCAGACTAGCTGGTGCAAACTCAAAGTTATCAAGGGCCAAACACAAATTTTGAACCCCCCAATCCCCAAAATTTGCTTGCAAAACCGAAAATTAAAAGTTCTATCTGATCCTCCATACTTTTACACTCCGCACATGTGCAGCCATCAGGAAGTGACTGGAATTGGCGCAAACATTATTCTTTTTTTGGCCCTAAAGTCAGCAACAATGAACTGACATCTGTTCTTTAAAATCTCCTTTTTTTTGAGGATGCCAGACACAAATCAATGCAAGAATTGGTGGATCCAAGGCTGTAATTGGATGATGGAAGTGTTCAACAGTTGTTTTAGACAGATATGGCTGTAACTTTATAATAATTATAAAATTAATTCATGTTTCCCAATTTCGGGACATATGCCTGACATCATCATTTTTGCTTATGATTATTCCACTGTTTGTTAAGTATTCCTTCCTATCCTTCCATGAACCCTTTCTGTTCAACTCTTAAGCTTTTTGGCTATTTTTTATTGAATTTTATTATTAAATTTCTTGGGCGTTTAACATGTATTACAGAATGTTTATTCTGTTTTTCCCCATGGTTATGTCCTCACCCTAGGGATGTTAGGCCGTTTAGTCTTGCATCTTCTATCCTTTGTTTCGTTTTTAATTCGTATAAAGATCTAGCTTTGCATCTGGTAGCATTTAAATTGGTTTCTGTCTTTGGGCCTTTTCTGTGTGCCTCATTACGTGTACAGTACCCATATGAGACTGGTCAATAAATACCCCAGTTATTGATGCTAAATTTAGATTAGTGCTGTCTATTTATAGAGGAACTATTTATGAGTGGGCGTGTTCAATTAATTACTTATCTTCATTGACAACAGAGCAACAATAACAAGAACATTGGCTTTGATATATTTTGTTTCATTCAAGTGTTCTAACTTTTAACGAGCAATAAACTATAGAAACATACTACACTGCACATAGATATTAACATAAATAAGTTTGTTTTTTGCACATTGATATTTACGTAAATGAGTTGTCCTTTTTTAATTTTTAACTTCATTTGGTTTCTTATAACTAACATTGCAGTACGTTCAACGTGGATTGAAACAAAAACGCCACCACGGTGTGTTCTCCTCCGTGGAGTTCCAGTGGACCGCAGTGTTTGATCAGTGGAAGACAGTTTTCAAAACACTGTGACCCACCGTGGTCACGAGCGTTAACGATTAGTTTAATTGCTTTCGCATGTCCGTTTCTCTGCTGATTAATAAATACTGTCTTGTGACGTCAACTGGCAAGACTACTGCGTTTGTTACTGGTAGTAGATAATTTATTTTAAATTAAAATTGGAATTTGGAGGAGGCAGACGGCGACTATTGCCGTGGTTTGAAATTGTAAATTGGGAATAGAACAGTCAGTTCCATTTGGTTAAGTACAAAGTCCTCGTCACTTTCGAAACTAAACTGTTGTGTTTGCGCGATCGATTTGATCGAGGAAATAAATAAACCAGACTTGAGAAAAACAACTAATAGTCGCGAAGTTCCCAATTTCACATTTTGTTTACAGCTGTAGGCCAACACGTGACGAACCGTGTTTTTCTTGGGTGGGAAGTGGGGGCGAAAAAGCCTCCTGCGCCACGAAAGCGCCCACGGCGCACAGCTAATGATCAAAGTGATACCAGTTCACGACATTGAGTCAACTCGACCAGCACATCCTCTTTCCTGTCTTACTCTTGTCGGGCAACGCAATTAAAGATTCTTATAAAAATGATATAGTAAAAAGAAAATATAGTGTTTTTGAATGGATACCAAAAAGTATCTCACTCGAGACTGAAACTAATGATTATTTCACAGGGGGGAGGGGGGGGGGGGGGTGGACGGGAGATATTTGCATACAGAAATAAATATCCTTCATCCAATTCTGTAGGGGTTTGTACATACTTTTATACTCTTTGCATTTGCAGATTTTTCAACGTTCCTCTACATTGTTGTTATTTGTATTATCAATTGAAATAGCTAAGCCTGTGTGTATGTACAAATACGTGGGTGAATATAAGGGAGATGCTGAATTAAAATATCTGCGAATGTGCCATTCTAAGAGAGAGTACGCTTCAGTGGGGAATAGATAGAGAGAGACAGATATACGTGATGGGGGGAGAGGGGGGGGGGGGGGGAGAAAGTGCATGTGGGCGTATGTCTGCATATTACTCTCTGTGTGTGTTGTGTGTGTGTGTGTGTGTGGGGGGGGTGGGGGGGGTGTCCGCAAGGGTGTGTATTTTGGTGTGCGTGCATGTGTTTCAGTTTTTCAGGTTTGGGTTTTTTTTGTTGTTGTTGTTGTTGTTGTTTTTTTTTATGAACTACTGTAAAAAAAAGACCTACCTGTGTCTCATAAGCCTTCATAGGCTGGATTTCATATAAATATTTTGAACATACCCTATGTATATTATGCATGCGTATTGAAATGTGACACTTAAATAAAATATTATTCTACTGCTACTACATTAAAGTAGTCGTGATTGAAGTGATTAATTAGTAGGTACAGTAGATTAAACTACCAATTGCACAAGGTGTGAAATGACATTTGAGTGGTGCGACAAAGCACAGAGCTGTCCTTCAAACCAAAATCTGTTTTAACACCTCTGCACATGACAAGCTGGAGAAAAAACAAGAGACAAATCAATATAATAATTACTTTTTATTAATTCAGTAAGCATAATTATAACCATATGTAAATAAAATCAATAGAAAATAATATTTTTTTTTATTTCCAATAATGACACGCTGATCGACAAGCCAGACCACTTTACATCGTAACCCTAGCTCAAACATGCCCTGAAATTTCGTATTATAATTTTTTTTGTTTTGTCCCCCCACACGTGTCTTGAAACCCCAAAAATTAAAATAGGTCTTTCAGACAGGAGATTTTAGTTCCTCTATCGGAGATATTTTTATACTGTACCAATGACCCAGACATAGCTGGTGCTAACTCTTAAAATATAGGGCCAAACACAAATTTTGCCCCCCAATCCCCAAAATTTGCATCTAAAACTAAAGAAAACATGTCCTGAAAGGCCCTCCACACTTCGCCCCTACTGCGCATGCGCAGTGTCAAGGACGTTCCGAAATTGGCGCCATTTATCATTCTAAGTTTGGCCCTTCATCAGTTAACATCTGACTGATCTTTGTGCTTTTAAATCTCAGTTTAAATGATGCCAGACACATAAATATTAGTGAAATGGTGATTCTAAGGAGGATAGAAAAGGAGGAGAAGAAAAGAATGTGTGACAGAATATTATCAGGGCTGTAACTTAAAATTTTTTAATGAAATTATGTTAAGTTACCTATTTTCAAGGCAGCAGCCATTTTGTTGTCATTCTGATTATTTAGTTACACTGTTTTTTCAAGTGTTTTTCCTCTCTCCCTGTCCTTTAAGTTCCCCCTTGCTATTCTCCCATGCTTTTGGCATAGTTTCTGTAATTATTATTACTAAAATTTCTTGGGAGTTTTAGCTGAATAACAGAATGAATTCTGTTCTTTCCCCATGTTTACGTCTTCACCTACGGGTGGTTAGGCGTTGTGTTCTGCATCTACCATCTGATGTTCTGCAGTTTCTTCCCTGGAAGTCTCTGTTTTGCATCAGATGGTGTATTTTTGGTAACTGATTTCGGGCCTGGGTGCCTGGAGTCTTATTTTAGTGTTTTTACACTCATTGTTTACATTTACAACAGCCCTCTGTGTGAGGGGGGGATTTCTAAATAATAATATCTTTATGTTATTTTAATCATAACTAGATACATTATTATTGTTCGTAAGTGTTGAATAAATTGTTTAAAATATTTTTAAAATTTTTGTCCACACTTAGGCTTGGGATCCATTGGGGCTCAACGTAACTTTTCAGAAACTTGGGCTGTTCTGAAAAAATATTTTTTCAAAATATTTTGATTTCAATTATTTTTTCTATATTAATGGATCATATTATTATTATGTATTTTGATTGCCAGGGGTTAGTGCGAGTACCAGGACTTGTTTTCTTTTCACATTGAAAGGATATTGTTTTAAGAGGAAGTCTTCCTCTGACCTTATTATCATTCTATATGTGGTCAGTGTACTCGCATTAACTCCTGTTCTGTATCGTATGATTTCGATGACAATATGGGAAGCGTATGTCACGGTATGTTGTTGGGGATTTGGACACTCCGGTCCTTTCCCCACAGGGTCACTCTACTTTATCAATTTCTATTTCAGTCGATCAAGATTAGGGTGATGTATCTGTGATGTCTTCCAACAGTGTGCCTCCGTCGTCACAATTAATGAAGGGCTAGCGGAAAAGTGCTCATGTAATACGCCAATTGCCTAAGAGGACCCTAGTAGGTTCGACGGCCTTTGACGTCCGCTAGCTCGCCCGGTGTAGCGTCCATTCACCGAATGGTTCGGCAGCCGGGTTCGTCCGTTGCGGTCTAGAAGGAATTTTGGGGTGATGCGAGCACTATAAAATTAACTTAATGCACACCCAGTGACGGCGGATCGGAGGGAGAACGGAGGAAGCCTTTTAGTCCGGTTCATAGCTCGTTCCGGTCCATCCGGACGGCAAGCGAGAGAGGCCCCTCTCTCGTTCAACAACATCTGGCCCCAGATGTTGTGGTACAAATGTGTCGCTAGCGGAGCATACGTCCGTCGCTCGGGACGCTCCGTTGTATAGGCAGTCCGCTGAGACTGCTAAGGCTTCCTCTTCTCGTCAGCGCACACGACCGCACCTTGGCTGCGTGACCGCCGATATATTACCAGCTTCGCCGATCAAGGATTCTTCGGCGACCAGGTCACACCATCCGGCAGCCAGGGATTCGAGACCGATGGACTCCGGACGTTCGCATAGGAAAAGTATGCGGGAGCCATCTGATGCGGAGCTGCCCTCGGCGAAGCAGCGATAGACTGCGCCTCCGCAGGTCTCGACGCCGGACATTCTTGTGCACATAGCACAGCTTATCGCAGCATCCCAGCAGCCGACAGAAACGGTGTCGGATCGAGAATTATCCGACAGCGCTGGGTCGGTAGCCGGGGACTCGAGGCCTGCAGACTCCGGACGTTCGCATAGGAAGTGTGCGGGAGTCAACGTACACGGAGCTTCCAGCGGCAATGCATCGTAAGTCCGCTACTGCACAGGCCTCGGGAACGGACGTGCTTTCCTTAATAGCACAGTTTCTCGCAGCATCCCAGCATCAACTGAATCTGTCGCATATATTTTATCCGACGATGCTGGGTCGGGACGCTCCGCGGAAGCGGGTACGGACGTCCGAAAGTTTTATCCGGTCCGACGGGATACCGGATAAGAAACTGATAGCGTCGGTGGACTTAGAAATTTTTGGTTCGGTTCAGGGACATCGTCCCTCAGTTCCGACATAGTCCAATAATGTCACACAAACTTTCGAATTATTGAACGACGCTATATATATTATTATTTTATGCTTGCTATCCAAGCATTTCTGGTTTCTTGTTCGAAGAGTTATAGAGATGTCTTTCAAAAGTGTGCCTCTGTCGTCATAGTTAATGAAGAGTTAGCGGCAATAAGTGCTCATGGAATATGTCTATCGCTTACGGAGTGACATTCGCTAGCTCACCCGGTGTAGCGTACATTCATCGAATGGTTCGGCTGCCGGGTTCGTCCGTTGCGGTCTAGGAAGGAGATTTGGGTGATGCGAGCACTTTAATTACTTTAGTACTCACCCAGTGACGGCAGATTGAGGACAGATCGGAGGAAGCCAACAACATAGGGGACCGCATGTTGTGGTTCAGATATTTTACATTCGGAGCATATGTCCGTTGCTCGGGACGCTCCGTTATATTGACAGTCCGAGAGACTGTCTTTAATGCTTCCTCATCCTCACAGCAGGGCACACGACCGCATATTGGCTACGTGACCCTGAGTATCCGATCAGTTTCGGCATTCAGTGATTCCACAGCGAATAGGTCGCGCCATCCGGTAGCCAAGGGACACGAGGCCTATACACTCCGTTCACTCGCATATTGGAAGTATGCACGGGGTAACGATCTCGGAGCTTCCTGCGGCAATGCATCGTAAGACTGCTGCTCCTCAGGCCTCAGTGACGGACGTGCTATCCGAGTTAGCACAGTTGTTTCGCAGCATCCCAGCAATTGACAGTTTCTCGGTCGAATCAGGAATTATCCGACGGCGCTGGGTCGGTGCGGTCCGCGGTTGCATCAAGCTACGGACGACCGAACGCTTTATAGGGTCCGACAGGATGGCGAAAGGGATTCGAAAGATTTCGAGTTTTCCCTTTAGTAGTATCGGAAGATGCCTTTCATATCTTCTGGCATTTCTTCCAGTGATTATTTTTCGGACTTCATTGCTGCGATCTTGGATAAGAGACTTATAGCGTCATTGGACTCGGATTTTTCGATCGGTACAGGGACTTTGTCCCTGACTTACCGACGCAGTCCAATATTGTCATTACAACATGTGTTTTATTTTTCGACGCTATATATTTATATATATATACAAGCCTGCTACTAAGCATGATAGTTTAGTTTCTTGTCCGCGTGGCTCATTTCTGCCATTTTATCTTTTTTACATATAGTTTATTTTGGCAGAGCAGGGCATACCGAGAGTTCATATGCGTCTAGACGGTGTGATTAAAGACTGCATATATTCTTTTTCGCCGTTTATGTCTTTTCCAATTTCAATGTTGGGAATGACATTATGTATAGTAGACTTAACTTAGACGCTTTATTATACGTAATCCGCCTTACTGAGGCATTATCATTACGTCTTCAAGAAAAGATTTACGGGATATTATTCTCAATGTAATTTCTTTTGAGGGCAGTAGTTTGTTCACGTATAACTCCGCCCTTCAGTGGCTGATTGGAGTTGGTTAGACGTGATGCAGCCCTAGCTACATCCACGCGTGGATAGTAGGTTAAGAACTCTCTCAGAGTCGCTTCGTTCTCGGAGGAGCTTCTCTTCGACGGCAACTTTCCGGCAATCCATGAATTGCTTGATTTTTACATTCTCTTGTCTATCTAGTGTTACAAGAGATTCAGACTGGGGCAAACATTCGGTGGTTGACTCAGAGAGTGCCGCCGCAGTTGCCGGACCCGAGTGTGGCTGTTATGACGGTTGCCAGTCAAACAGATTGGGATATATACTGATCCCTACGGATTCGAAGTGCCAGGGTCTTTGGGTTCCGCAGTCTTTTAGCTATCAGTTTAACTTCCGCGGAATAATGTTTTTTAGGCTTGCTTTATGTCATTGCATGAACATTATTCAGAAACGCATGCCCAAATTCCTGTCCTTTAATTCGACAGTAGTGGCGTATCTCCGGAACCAGGGAGGCACTCTTTCGTTTCCGTTATTCAATTTAATGGAAAGAATCCGTCTGTTGGTTATTGTACACCAAGTTCAGTTTTGGTCCGTCATATTCTGGGTCGTCTGATTGTTTTATCGCACTCCCGTTCTCTTACGGGTCGCTTGTTGCTGTCAGAATGGACTCTCAACAAACAAGTATTCAATCAGATTTGCTATCTATGGGAGCGCCCAATGATGTTTTATTTATGACACAGCTTGCTAATCAATTGCAGACGTATGTGTTGACTTGTCCAGATCTCTGAGCTAATACTGTTAACGCTCTATTGATCTATAGGATGGAATGATAGGATACGCGTATCCTCCGGCGCTGTTGTTTTAGCAGGTATTGCTAAGATAAACAACCACAATACATTTCTGTTGATAGCATCTCTATCTTCACAGAGATCATGAGTAATTTACTCTCTTGTCTACTGTGGATCTTAACGTGAAATCTTCCTCTATGTGAGGATCTTTTTTCACTGGGTAAATCGTGTCATCTTTATCACAACCAGCAAGGTCGCAACCTTCATGTATTCCGTTGTGTGGTCCGTATTGCATTGTAAGCACTGTACTGGACGAGCTTTGGACGCGATTTCTTACTATAGGAGATCCTCTTCTTCGCTATTCTATGCGACTAAAGTGGAGGCTCTTCCGTCGTGGTGTAGGGATCATTATGTTCTTATGGTTGATCCCTCCATACTACTCATTGCTATTTTTTAGTATACTTGTTTCACAAGATCTACTGCAGCCTGTTGTTATTTAGGTTATAGGTTTATGTTACCTCATACCTATGCACTCTACGATAGTTTACAATTGAGTCTTTTGTCTCTTTATCTAAGTCAGTTAGTAACTTTTTGATAAATAGACTTAGAATCTTTAGATTAAATTCCTATACGGATTTTAACTTCGGTTCTTATTTAGCGAAGTAATCATTTGAGCCTCTGGAAACAGTAGTTTTCAAATTCTGACCTTTTAGACAGTAATTCTGTTGGTTTCTCTTTTACTGTAGAGTCAGTGAGTTTCATGCACTATCGATGGATGATTTTCACTTTCATAGTTTCGGAATCAATACTTCCGTTACTATTTAGGTTGGATTGTTGCATAAGAGTTAGGCTCCTATTATCCGGAACCTATTATTTTAAGGTCCTTCCGTCTTCGTATGGGCATAGGCCTTTACTCTTTCCGGGTACAGTTTATGTATTTATAAACAGATATCTGTTTATTACAAGGGCGTAAGCTTCTTCTGTCTTTGATGTCTAGTAGAAGGACGTTACGCTCCATTTTATTGTTAATGGATTCTATTAACTAGCGTACTGCTTATGGTATATCATTGGCTTAGCAGTTGTGCTTAAGATTTCGGCTCATGAAGTAAGAGTTCTTCTACTTCTTGGGCTTACATTAATAGTGTTGCTATTATAGATTTTTGAAGGCTGCTCATTGCGCTCAGCCATCCATTCATGAATTTTATCTCAGAAATATCGAGTCCATTTCTGGAGGCCTCTATTGTTAGGTCTATTATCTACTGCTCAGAATGTCATTCACTTAACAGTTGCTACTATAGCTAGGTAGGCTGTCTGTTTCGGCAGTGTCTCCGTTAGGCTGCCCTCTTCGCTCTGGGCTATTTGACCCAGGGCAAGAAAAAGGGGGGGGGGGGGGGAGGGTGTTCCCTTGGGTCACCTGTTTTTACTATGAAAACAAGGGGATACCTCCTCCGGAGTTAGTAATTCTGAGCTGTTATTGGGATGGTTGTTTAGTGAGAAGTTTAAGTTTATAAAATTCATTCAAGTCTTAGTTTTTAAAGTATAGCTTTTGAATATTGCATATGTCAACGGACATGATTATGCAATTCTCACACACTTTTAGGAGTATAAGAGTCTCTATTCTCTAGACTTACTTTATTATTGGCTTACTTTAAAAATTATTAGTATAAGGATTATTGGATATTAATAGAGTACATGGATGTATGAAGCTCAATTTTTGGAAGGTGTTGTATCTTTCTAATTTATCATAAATAAGAAAGATACATGTAAGGCCTATTACTTCTTTTCCCTACAGGGGATGACTCTATTTTATTTTATTGAGCGTATTCCATTTTGCTCTATGTCCTTGGCCCTCCAGCCTTTTTACTATTCAGCTATGTCTGGGTCATTGGTACAGTATAAAAATGTTAAAAAATTTATAGTAATTTATATATTTTTTATACTTACCAATGACCCAGACGGGGATGGCCCTCCCAGGAGTTGGGAACTCTTGCCTCCCCGCTGAGTACATAGCGCTTACCAGGCACTGGTTATTAGAATGATAAATGGCGCCAATTTCGGAACGTCCTTGACACTGCGCATGCGCAGTAGGGGCGAAGTGTGGAGGGCCTTTCAGGACATGTTTTCTTTAGTTTTAGATGCAAATTTTGGGGATTGGGGGGCAAAATTTGTGTTTGGCCCTATATTTTAAGAGTTAGCACCAGCTATGTCTGGGTCATTGGTAAGTATAAAAAATATATAAATTACTATAAATTTTTTAACTTTCTGGCGCCACCCCTGATTTTTGCGTGCAGCCAGCACATCAAAAATTTCAGTGTCTTGGCAGTGTAAGATTCAGTCATCCATACCACTACGACCGGCGAGGTCTTCTGCTCGTGAGAGGGGTGGGGATTAAGTTGATTCCACTTGAACTAACCGTGAATGGTAACCCTTTCCAACTGATGAGTATTATTCATGCGACACCCATGGATATCGCGGGAGGAATACTTATCAGTTAGAGAAGGCAGCTTAGAGGGGTCACAAAAAAAACATGAGTTACCGACACACATCAGGCTGAAGAGTTGATTAAAAACAATAAGACTGGATAACGCTCTATTGCTTATGTATAATTATGTCCACAGATGGTTAATTAATATTTACAAAGATCAAGTATTTTTCATGGACTATATATACAATGTATTTCAAATCACATGGCCGGCCATACCCCATAAATAATACACAAATGTGAGAAATATGATGAACCTGCAGTTCCCGGATTAGTACTTGTAGAAAATATCGGGGCCGGAATGGAGTGGGGTGTTTACTCATGAATATTCATACGGCTATCAGCTCATTTAATTGTTCTGCCTTAATAATTGTGTCTAAATAAAATTGCACTGCTTTATCTCAGTAATACTTAATTCTTCGACTGATATATGCTATTCGTAACGTCGCCCCGTGAAGGTGGCGCTGAACCTTCTTAGTAAATATGATATATTCTAGTACTTAGCTTGAATCTTGAATCTGCCTGTCTTCTACTCACACGATCCTCATAACCGTGTGCATGATGTCCAAATGGCAATCCTACCGGAAATATACTACTCCGTAAGAGCTATGTGGAAGCGTTCTGTATAACCTCTTGAATCCCTGCTCTCTGTACCCCGGGTACCGTTTCTTATCTCTCTAATATAAGAACTTGGTTCATCAATTTCCATTGTTAAGTGAAGGCTATTAGCTTACTGTTCACTCACGCAAAAGGTGCTAATTCAATATATTATGTGTCA
This sequence comes from Pictodentalium vernedei, assembly GCA_031216915.1. Lineage (NCBI taxonomy): Eukaryota > Metazoa > Mollusca > Scaphopoda > Dentaliida > Dentaliidae > Pictodentalium > Pictodentalium vernedei. The sequence continues at coordinate 211,850,656 of CM062294.1, read as the reverse complement.
ATACATGTTCAATTATGAGGGACTCTTAGCCCAATCAAAGGCTTTTGACAGGCTTTGAAAGGATTCAGCTTTCCTCGTGATTAAACCATGCTCGCTTTGTACTCTGATTACGGATTAGTGAGTTAATTAATTTACTTCGAAAAAGGCTCGTTATTTAAAATTTGGAACGGATAGATTATTTCTTCTGTTTTGTGATCTACATTATTGCTTCTTATTATAAATGGGTTTGGGGTGGTCCCGGGGGTAGCCACGGTTATACCACTCCTAAATGGTGAAGTAAATAGCCCCCCCCCCTCCCTCCCCATCCTCGAAACGAGGCAATTGGACCCCAGACTCCCATAAACCCACAACGCACAAATAGGCCTGTATCATTGATTGCTTGCCGATCTGCCCCCCCCCCCCCCCCCACCCCCCCCCCCCCATCTTGGTCAGTTTTCCTTGCTAGTACATGCAGGCGCTTCAATATATGGATTCCGAAGCGTCTTGGGCTGAAACATCCCAGGGCCACCACAAGCATTCCTTTTTCGTTAATGGAGTTTATTTATGTTAATTCCACTCTCAACATTTACATTTTAACATTCCACTCTGAACTTAACTTTTAAAAAGACCGTCGGGGAGATGTCCAGATATTGTACTGGTCAAGTTATAATTTTTTCAACTCACATCCATGATTTCAGTACGGTATAATATTTATTTTTTCGTAATTCCTCGAGTTCTAAATCGATTTTGATGAACAACATCACGAATCGCAATAGTTTTCAATAACCTTTTCAAATATTGAACTATCTTTTTAATATTTCAAGTAAAAATAAAAGTAATATTTCACTGACTGTGAAAAAATTTGATCTAATTAAGAGCCGGTGACTGAGAGATCAAAAGATAAACCGACGTCAGCCGAACATCCCATCACACAGTTTGACATATTCATGCGATATTAAAAACACAATTCAAACTCCATATTTTGATTGTTTTTTCTGCCATATTAATGCGTTTTATTATCAAAAAATATGTATAGAGCATACGTATTCAATTTATACTTAAGTGCAATACCTAACAGTCACTAAACAACAATGAACTGAAACTATTTTTGGTGGAAGAATAAACCTGATTACCGCACTTGCAAAAAACACAAGTTAATTATAGATAAATTGAAGTCACGTGGTGGGGTTTTGAGACCCCACCTCGTAGTGTAATTAGTGGGGTCTCAATTTCTGTGTTCATATGGGCAGCGTACACGACATGTGATGTCTTGTTTCCAGTTTTTTCATTGACATTGTTTAGATTGACAACGTCCTCATATATAGGTAGTATTTTATATTCTATTACTGTAGAATTACAGTAGAATACATGGATTATTATTCCGGTAGTGTAGCTCAAAAAATTTGGATTTTGTCCACACTTAGGCTCTATCGGGATGCCCTTGAACTCATAATGTTCACTTAGGCATTTTTTCAAAAAATTTTCTAAAACTTTTTCAATTTAATTTTGATTGCTATTATTCATGTATCTTAATTATATATTTATTGTGGAGTTTGGAGGAATGATATTGACTTTAGTTGATGCACTCCTGTGGGCTCTTGTCGTACTTGTGTTCACTGGGATGACTAATGTTGGAGATGGGTGTCACGGTACGTTGTTGGCGGTGAGGTTATGAGGCCAGGCCTCTCACCATGTTATAATTCATTTTTTCAGTTTCTATTTCAGAGGAATATGAACATGGTGATGATATTCTGACACCCATCCAAGTGTGCTACTGTCGCTGCGCTCTGTTAAGCAAGTAGAGCTAGCTGCAGTGCTCATGATATGCAAGGGATAAGGCCTCTAGTGAGTGTTCTAAATCTCTTGCAAGCAGCTAGCTCGACCGGTGAAGCGGTTACTCCATCCGTGGGAGCCGTGACACCGGGTAAGTCCGTTGTGGTCGAAGGAAGTGTAGATGTGGGTAGAGTGAGCACTTAAAAATAAATAAGCTGACCCAGCGACGACGGAAATAGGGAGGAAATAGGGAGGAAGTCACCAAGTTTCTTGTTGGGAGGCTTGGCGAGGTCTAATAGACCGCGAGCGGGAGAGGCCCCTCTCTAACCTAACAACATTTGGGGCCAAATGTTGTTATGAGAAACTTGCACGAGCCGGAGCATACTTCCATCCAACACTCGGGACGCTCTGTCTAGTCTGCAGCCAGGGTTGGCTTCAGTCACGGCTTCCTCCGCTATGTTTCACAAGCCAAAATCAAGTTTTCTTGTTGGGAGGCTTGGCGAGGTCGATGAGACCGCGAGCAGGAGAGGTCCCTCTCTAATCCAAAAACATTTGGGGCCAAATGTTATGAGAAACTTGCACGAGACAGAGCATACGTCCGACTGCCTGCCGCTCGGGACGCTCCGTCTAGTCTGCAGCCGGGGGTCGGCTTCAGTCATGGCTTCCTCTACTACGTTATTAAAGCATACACGATCGCAGCTACCCGACTTCAGATATCCAGTCAGCTGCGCGAAGACAGAGCCATTCTTCACCCCTGAAGTCGGACCATCTGATAGCTAGCGATCCAAGGCATCGATCAGCGGGACGTTCGGAGATGAGATCTATCTCCAGATCTTCGTCCCAGGAGCAGCAAGCGGTGGAAAAAACAGAAGACCGCTGCTCCTCAAGCCTAAGGAATGGACTTGCTGTTGCACTTGCACAGCTATTAGCAACATCCCAGCTAATGCAAGAGCAGACGCCAGTGTCGAGCTGTCAGACGGTGCTGGGTCGGTCTGGTCAATTGTGCATGTAGAAGAAGTCAGAAGTTTCTCTATGGGACGATCAGCTAGATTTGGGGTCAGATCTCCATTTGGAGAACCCTCTCCATCCTGTTAACAGTCAGGGTCGACTGTGTCGGTTGTGAGAAACCATATTGAGTCGGAACACACGTCGAATGTTCCTTCCACACTGCAACCAGTGCTGGCAGCACTTATGGCTTCTTCTGCTTACATGGAAGTGCACGAAAAAGGATTAGTATAGAAGTTTCTAAGTGGGATAATCTGCGAGATCTGGGGACAGATCGCAAGTACCGAGCATTTTTTTGTCCCGTTAACAGTCAGGGACGACTGTTTTGTGTTGTAAGAAACTTCATTGAGGAGGTGCATCCGTCCTATGTGGCGAGTCGGGATGCTTCCGCACTTTAGCCGGGGTTGGCTGTGGTTACAGCTTCCTCTTCTTCCATGGATATGGACGATAAGGGATAGATGCCTAAAAGTTTCTAACGGAATACTCGGCGAGGTCTGGAGCAGACTGCGAGCTAGAGAACCTTCTCCTTTCCATCAGCAGTCGGGGTCAACTGTTTTTGGTGCGAGAAACTTTAGTGAGTTGGGATGCCTGTTCACGCTTGCGGTTCGGGACGCTCCAACCACACTGCATCCGGATTCGGTGGCACCTATGGCATCTTCCCTTGCTTCTTTAATGAAGCACGTTGACCACAGACTACCAATCTGACTTTGCAGGTTTGGGTTGATAGGTAGTTGTTTGAGACTGGTATTACCGTTTAACAGACTCTGATAGTGAGCTGTCAGATGGTGCTGTGTTGGTGCAGTCATCCGTTCCTTTGGATGGAGTTGACCATATTTGCGGATGGAACATTTGGATGGTGAGAGGGCTACGGAGTGTGAGTCTCCATCTCTCACAGAAGGGCACTTTAAGACTACGAAAAGTGTTAAGCTCTTAAGTATATTGCTCCATCTGAATATAAGTCTGTGTTTAGATGAGCAGGCCGTGGATGAAAATATGTCCTTTCCTGCATCATTTAGTATTTGCTCGGAAATGATGGAATGTGCTATTTCATTGAAAAGAGCTTATCTGGGTGCAGTGTCCTAAGCACATCACCTTACCAGAGCTATGGCGCAATGTCTCAATGGAAAGGAATATGAGGACGTGGTTCCTCACTAAGAGTTCTTTCCAGGGCAGTCATGTATGCCACATACAACTCCACACAGACAGTCAGTTTAGAATTGGCAAGACGTGATGCTGCCCTTGCGTCGTCATCACTTATAGATAACAAGGTGAAAAGCTCTCTCTGAGTTGCTCCGGTTACCGGAAATATACTATTTGACGACAATCTTGCATTGATATATGAGCAGGCTACAAGAAAGCTTCCAGTGCTCTGCTATTGAAGTCGCTATCTCATCAGTAAGCGAGGCCGTTCTGCTTCTAAGAAAGGATCATGAGAATGTCTCACAAGGGTACAATAACCCTCTTATATTTACTCTGGGAGTCGTCATTATTGCAACTCGGGAAAGGGGCATAGGTCTGATTAAGGCTATGGATCAGACCCCCTAGGCCGACAATTAACAGAAGGTTATCATCTTCACGAGAATCTGGTCACTAATCACAGAAGTTCCTTTCAAAGAGAGTCGCTCCTAGTGGAGGTAAAAGCTTATTGAAAGGAACAATTGAGGTCGATGAGACGAGCTTCTTCGCGGGGAGGACGTAGTTTCTCCTCCTGTAAGCGTCGTAAGTCATACAGGTGATGGACATGACCTCTATTGCTTGCCAGTTGACGGAAGGTTATCAACTTCATCAGAAACTGGACGTTAATCACGGAAGTTCCTTTCAAAGAGAGTTGCTCCTAGTGGAGGAAAAGGCTCTCTTATTGAAGGGAACAATTGAGGTCATTGAGAATAGATTTTGGTTGCTTTCCTCTTGGCGGTAGGTTATCAACCTTGCAAAAAGTGGATAAATTGCGGAAGATCAGTGGATGAGAATGTAGTCTTGGCAGGCCTGCGGCTATCAGCCCGAGCAAGCTCCACTTACAAGAATACTTGTTAGACAAATCTTCAAAGAGAGGCTTTCCTTCTGGAGGTACAAGCTCTCCTATTGAAGAAAAGCAAGAGACGTCGAAATTATTCTCCAGCTTTATTATTATCACCTGTTTCTCGTCCTGAATCCGGACGAATAGTGCATAGCTAGGCTGAGATATTCCTTGGCGTCAAGACAGTTTATGTCATTGTGGACGCCACAGTAGCCTTATGTACAGTTACAGTGTTCTTTGGGGAATTACAGCTGTTAGAATAATGGCTTGACATACCCTACATGCGTCACGATGGTTAAGTCACTAGTTACACCGAGATATCTGTCTTCATGGAGAAGAAGACTTCTAGCTACATTAGTTAGGCCTGGACCGCTGTCTTTTGGGAATCAATCCGAAAAAGATACTGTGCTTTTCGGTTTGTTTTTCCTAGGTGTCATAGACTTGAGTCTTTTGTTTACACCTTAGTAGCTTGGCTAGAATCATGAGCGAGATTTTTTCAGTAATTATGCAGTAACATAACTGAATTTATTTCTCTTTAGACTGCGGTCTCTTCGGGAATTAAGGGCTGTTAATATAGCGGCTCTTCATTCCCTACTTTGCGTGACAATAATTGTAAGTCTCTGTTAAATGAGCCTTCAGGGTCGCAACTTACACCGATGTATCTGTCTTTACGGACATGAAGACTAATAATCTATGAAAAACTTTGTAAGTCTCCATAGTGAGATTCTAGGGCCTCAGTTATCAGCTTTTAATGGTCTTCACGGATAGGATGACATTTAGCTGCTTCAGTTAGGCTGAGTTCGTTGTCCTATTGGACATGATACTGTTTGTTAGAGGAGGTTATTCTCTTCCAACTGGCATGTTTTGGTGTGAGTTATTATGTAAATACAGTGTATTTGTTGACCGTCCTTACTGGCATTATGGAGTCTGTCAGACGTGAGGGAGCCTTGCGGTTTCTATACTATTTGATGACTAATACAAGAACGTTTGAAGTAATGCGGGTGAGGGGGGGTTGATATGAATTTGAATCCCCCCCTCTCCCCCACCAATGTGTTAAGAGGTGATTACTGGGCAAGACGTAGTTTTCTTCCCGTAACCCTCGTATCCATTTAAGTAATACATACATTTCATGACTTCTCAATTGGCGGCTGGGTCGTGTTCTCTTCTCAGTTGGCGGCTGGGTCGTGTTCTATGGCGACCTCATGGGCACATCCACTTCTTAGTTGGTTTGTTTCCTGTGGTTGTTCGTTTATATGTCATATACGAGCATATGATTCATCATCAATAAATTGCTAGCCTTTGTGTACCTGTATGGCAGTCAAGTCAGTTAACTGGTATTCAGATGATTACATGCGGGATTTCAATGCTCGCGTGCATAATAAGTGTATGTATGTTATGGACCTTAGAAACAATGGATTATTTCGGGGCGGTCCGTGACGAGTCTGTTAATCATAGCTCGTTCCATTTCTAATTCCAGGTTTCTATGAATTTCGGTACCCAAATAGAATATAACTTTTCTATGCATTCCTGTATATTCACACGTGTCTAGGAGTGTTATCTATTGGAATTTATTGTACTCCTGAACGGGGTCGCCTGTGGGTTGCCTCGGAAGTGTGTTCAGTCTCCAGAGATCGTCCATTGTGATTCTATTGGACATGTGTATGTTGTACATATTATATCACCGGTTTTTGACCTATCTACGTATGACGACTCCAGTATACGTTACAAGCGGGCACTTTTAATTACTGGGATTGCCGCGATAGCCTTAGCTTCTGAAGTGGAGTTAAGCACCAATTTATTAATAATAATTAATATCTGGGTGCCTGTTTGGCGAATATATATTGTTATTTGGTACCGCTTTTACTGATCCCAGAGTGCTCCCCTCTTTATTTCTGAGGAAGATTCCTTCAAAAAAAAGGTGGGGGGGGGGATTTTTTATAATCTCCTTCTGCTTGATAAGTGTGTAACAGTGAGTGAAGCAGTTTTGTCTGTAGATTATATCCTGGATACAGCTTGTTTATTATTGTATATGGCGTATGTTTGTGAGGGTTAGTCTCTCACTCTCAAATATGCCATTCTAATTTATGGGGCTTAGTCCGGACTAGCCTTATAAATTGGGGGCTTGTTACACCCAATTAGCATAATCATTCATGCTAAGAATATGGAATTACTTGGATATGGCTCCTTATTTATGATATGTCTTCTCTATTACTGTATAGAGAGACATACATGTAAATTCCTTTTAAATTTAATTTCCTTTCACCTTGGATTGCAGGCTTGGGAATTATGTTGGTCTGCTAATTCTTAAGTCCTAGGCCCTCTGCCTTTTTTATGATTCAGCTAGTCTGGGCCATTGGTTTATAGTATAAAAATATAAATTTAAAGTAATTTGTATATTTTTTATACTTACCAATTGCCCAAATGGGTATGCCCTCCCATGAGTGGGCACTCATACCTCCCCACTGAGTTATTATGTAGTACTCTCATCTACAAAGAATGATGTTGGCACCAATTCCGGTCACTTCCTGACGACTGTGCATGGGCGGAGGGTAAAAGTATGGAGGACCAGATAGGACTTCTAATTTTCGGTTTTGCAAGCAAATCTTGGGGATTGGGGGGTTAAAAATTTGTGTTTGGCTCTTGATAACTTTGAGTTTGCACCAGCTCATCTGGGCCATTTGTAAGTATAAAAAAAATATATAGACATTAAACATATAGTGTGTTTTTATATCTGTGTTATACAACGAGTTGAAATATGGTTTATTTTTTCGAGGCTTCGCCGAGAAAAAATAAACCATATTTCAACGAGTTGTATAACACAGATATAAAAACACACTATATGTTTATTGTTTTTATCTGATAACAAACAGACACCCGTCTCGTGCGTCTACCCGACTTATATATGCTTCCCACGGGCCTCCAAAGAAAACCAGTCTACGAGACAAAAGAAATAGGACAAGACGCATAGAGTTGTGTCCCTTACATTACAAAATCGATGACGGCGATTGTAAAGTGCGATTGCACTTCTTGCATCATGTAACTGCGCTGGAACAAAATAAATTTCAACTATTTTATTAACAGTAACAAAACGGTGTTTCAGTAGAGTTATTCTTTTTTGACATAGTTCCAGTTTTCTTCCGTGTTTTATGCTGTAGTCCCAATATAACAAATAATTTTGCGTTTGTTTACAATTTTTACGAAGTGTTTTTTTTTCAGGTAGAGCAGACGAACTTTTAATGAGCGCAGTTCCGCGAGTACTTTTGATCGAGGCTGTGACTATAAATAGTTTGCAGTCGCCGCATACTAATTACTATTAACATTCAAGTAATTTCTACAATGTTTTGAAGCAAAATTTTAGGTTGCCTTTATTGAAGCAAAATAAATAAGAAATGACACCATCAGAGGATTTTGACAAAGTGCAATAAGCGTACAATTAAAACCTGCCCTGTGATATAACGATGTTTCATGAATGAATGAATGAAAATGGAATTGAAAGAGGTCAGAGGTCGTTCGCATAAATTATAATTATATACAACACCCGTTGTATATACTTCAAGTATATACAACGGTTGTTATACTCTATGGTTATCAGATAAATAGACAATAAACATATAGTGTGTTTTTATATCTGTGTTATACAACGAGTTGAAATATGGTTTATTTTTTCGAGGCTTCGCGAGAAAAAATAAACCATATTTTAACGAGTTGTATAACACAGATATAAAAACACACTATATGTTTATTGTTTTTATCTGATTACAAACAGACACCCGACTCGTGCATCTACCCGACTTATATATGCTTCCCACGGGCCTCCAAAGAAAACCAGTCTACGAGACAAAAGAAATAGGACAAGACGCATAGAGTTGTGTCCCTTACATTACAAAATCGATGACGGCGATTGTAAAGTGCGATTGCACTTCTTGCATCATGTAACTGCGCTGGAACAAAATAAATTTCAACTATTTTATTAACAGTAACAAAACGGTGTTTCAGTAGAGTTATTCTTTTTTTGACATAGTTCCAGTTTTCTTCCGTGTTTTATGCTGTAGTCCCAATATAACAAATAATTTTGCGTTTGTTTACAATTTTTACGAAGTGTTTTTTTTTCAGGTAGAGCAGACGAACTTTAATGAGCGCAGTTCCGCGAGAACTTTTGATCGAGGCCGTGACTATAAATAGTTCGCAGTCGCCGCATACTAATTACTATTAACATTCAAGTAATTTCTACAATGTTTTGAAGCAAAATTTTAGGTTGCCTTTATTGAAGCAAAATAAATAAGAAATGACACCATCAGAGGATTTTGACAAAGTGCAATAAGCATACAGTTAAAACCTGCCCTGTGATATAACGATGTTTCATGAATGAATGAATGAAAATGGAATTGAAAGAGGTCAGAGGTCGTTCGCATAAATTATAATTATATACAACACCCGTTGTATATACTTCAAGTATATACAACGGTTGTTATACTCTATGGTTATCAGATAAAACTTGTTCTTTAACTTCATAAGCATGTTATTTTCAGCCATATGAATATTTCATATTTGTTCATTTTCCTTCCATTTTCTGCACATAATAACCCTCCACCAAATGGAGCCACAGGGCTCAATTCAGTGAAGGGAAAGTTGCCATTTCCCAGGGATGACATACTTCACACCAAAGCTTTCAGTGATGCTCATCATTTAAGGTCTCAACTTGTAGAAATGCTACAATTTATAGATGCCCATTCATTGTGCGATCAGTCTTGGTGGAAATTTGAGAAAGCTTTCAAACACAGGACAGGACATGAGGGCCACAAGCTAAGGGACATTTGCTCATAGTCAATACAAGGCAGGACAGCTGCGGTTCCGACAGACAGAAACAGAAGGATAATTACCGAGTATGTGGAATCTGGCATGCAATCCAATACATAAGCCCTGCATTTACAACCATGACACAATGAATCAATGCTACCAATGAGCCCATATCTCAGCCCACACACTGGACCCAGTTCACTCAGCTACCGTACTCGCTATAAAGTTGGAGAAAGCCAGACATACACACCGCAGGCTGAGAGAAGAGATCACCCATCCTGCATCCATCACCAACAGTGTCCACAATGCATCCAGTGCACAACAAGCCCCAAACTTTATAGGCTCCCATACACCATATGTCAGAATTATACTTCAGTGGGTTAATTTTAAGGTTTTGGAAACTGTATATCACCCCTGAAGAGAAACAATGCAATGATGGTGGTGTCTTGTTACACTCAAGGGATGATATGTAATTGTCCAGTTTGATTGTTTAGTTTTCTATTCTCTTTTTGAACAGTTTTTAAACAAGAAAGAGGGTCTCTAGCTAGATGCAGCTAGATACAGCTAATCCATTTAGTTTGGATGTTAATCGCTGTTTTGGAAGAAAACTACCTTTAACCCAAACTAATAATGGCTTTGAACACTTTTTGCTGTAACCGAATCAGGCCTGAAAATAAGCCGTCTGACATTTGCAGAATGAGGTCCCACAGAGGGTGAATTTGATGATGCTATCCCATACATTTTGTCAATTTATCCTATGGCAACCTCGTTCAGTTCAGTTCAGTTTTGAGAACCTGATTCAGATTGAGGTTCACAGAGGGTAAATTTAGTGATGCTACCCTGCTATGCAGGGTAGCGTCACTAAATTCATCCTCTGGGGCCCTCATTTTGCAGATGACTGCTTATTTTCTGGCTTGAATCGAATATGTTGTATGTGGGGAAACTAGCAAGGTATATTCTAAGTACCTTGGAAGTTGTTTCTATATTTGTAACTAAGACTTTTCTAGAAGCAGCTGCAAAGGGTTAACATTATATTGATTAGATATTGATACTATTATCTGAATAATGCTAAAGAACTGTAATTCAAATTATATTTTTGTGATCAGTAAGTAATGAGGAATGACCAGAAACTGCACCTCAAGCTAAGTAAGAAATAACCCAAGTTGCTGTTAAACTTTTGCTTCAAGTACTTCACATTTTATTTCTTATTTTTGAAAAATATTTTGTAGGTAGATGAATGTATCCGGTATTGCCACAAAAATATGTCTGCCATAGTGTCTGCTCCTTGTAACATGAATTGTATCCATGATAAATTAGTTGGAAGGTAACTTAAACTGTACTTCAGATTACATTGAGTTGCATGGTCTATGTTTAAACTCTTTACATTATGTAAAGGTCATGTCAAGCCAAAAATATTCACATAAATGTGATTCAAATTTTATTATTGTTTCCATTTTTTTCTCCCAAAACATTGCTTATGATCTCCCATAGAATAATCTCTCTCCTGTGAGTGCTCACAAGCTATATGTTTGTGGCAAATAAATTGAAATTTGAAGTTCTAGAAATTTTGTTGCAAATGATATTTGCTTGTCTCAACTAAAGTAAAGAAATCATGCCTCACTTGAAAAGACAGCTAAATCTCTCCACCAAAATCACCATTCTTGTTTCGTGATTTTTCAGTTTTCTGCTTTCAAAATCTAGCTCATGACCACTTATATTGGAATGAGATTCTCAAGTTGTTCCAGTGGGGGAAAGGGAGGTGTCATAAGCTATATCTTCAAAGCCAGAAAGGAAAGTTATTCAATTAGGCCCCACAAAGTGGATCTTCGGTTTCTCAGGCCATTTTTTGTACAATTGCATGTGGGTGGGCATTTTTTTTATGTTAGTTTTATATGCCCACGCCCCTCCAGGTGTTACCCTTGTCAGTCTGTCTGTATGTACATCCGTACATATATCTGTCCTAAATATGGTTTCTGGATGATAACTTTAGTTTGACTGAACGAAATAAAACAAAATTTTATACATAAATTTATAACCACATAATACAGGTTGGGATTGATAGTGGGCTTGGCCTGGTATTTTTTGGCAGAGTTATGTCCCTTTTCCATCTTAGAAGACATGTTGATATTGGTTTCCGGATGGTAACTTGAGTTATGGGTGTCCAATTTCAATCAAACTTGGAATATAGCTTATATTTTAGGTGTTGTGTGATAATTTTTATCTGAGTTATGGCCCCTTTTGGACTTTGTTAACCACTAAATATAGTTTATCATAAAGCTGGGGAATTAGTGTCCCATGGTCACATTTGGTGGCCTGCTGTATTGGTCATAGCCATCCTTGGCATTGCATTTATTTATTTTTGCGATTATTTCTTTGTCATCAAAAGTTCATGTTCTTGGTTTGTTTTATGTTTTAGGCCTCATAATCTACAGAATAGCAGGTGGTGTTTTCCGTCCCTTGAGTGCAAGAAGGCTTTGCAATGCTAAAGCATTGCAAAGCCTTCTTGCACTCAAGAGACAAATTTATCAATTTTATTAAATTGGGTAAAATATCAGACATAAACCATTTAATTTTTATTTTTTTAAATTTGCATTGGTTATAAAAAGAGAGCATGTGGCAACCAAAAGGTCCTTGTGGGAGAGCCTGGGAAACATTTTTTTTAACTTTTTAGGCCTTATTTAGAAATATTGCAGGTGCGGGGATTTTCCAAATAGTCTGCAGGGTCTAGTATCCCATAGCCATGTTCATTGTCGTTGTTTACGCATTTTATTCCCTTGAAAAGATTAAAATCTAATGTATCATTTGCAATCAGCTGAACAATGTTCAAGTTAATTATGTTCTAGAAACTTAATAATCTTTTATCTGACCTTATTGTTAAAACTAGAGTGTGAATTATTTTTAATTTTACCAAAGTGAGGTATTTCAGAAGTTAGAGTCCAGTTTATCTAAACATTTTGGAAGTAAAAGTTTTGTTTATTTTTATACTGTACCAATGACCCAGACTTAGCTGGTGCTAACTCCACAAAAACCAGGGCCAAACACAAATTTTGCCCCCCAATCCCCAAAATTTGCATCCAAAACAAAAAGAAATCATGTCCTAAAGGACCTCCATAGTACGACTCTACTGCGCATGCGCAGTGACGCAGTCGTCCCGAAATTGGCGCCAAATATCATTCTCTGTTTGGCCCTTCATCAGTCAACATCTCACTGATCTTTGTGCTTGTAAATCTCAGTTTAAAGGATGCCAGACACGTAATTCTTGGAGAAAATGTGATTCTAAGGAGGATAGAAGGAGGAGAGGAAAAAAGAAGTGGCAAAAAATAATCAGGGCTATACTTAAAATTTTTTGTTAAAATTATGTTAAGTTGCCTATTTTCGAGGCAAACGCCTCTTGTTGTCATTCTTGCTAATTGTTGCACTGCTTATTCAGTGTTTCCTCTCCCCTAACCTTCTAAAGTCCCCCCTTGCAATTCTCCCATGCTTTTGGCATATTTTTGAGAAGTTTCATTTCTAAAATTTCCCTGGGAGAGTTGCTTGGTTACAGAATGTTTTCTGTTATTTTCCCCATAGTTACGTTTTCACCCATGGGTGTATAACGTTTGTGTTCTGCATCTTCCATCTGATGTTCTGCAGATTCTCCCCTGGGAGTCTCTGTTTTGCATCAGATAGAGTGTAATTGAGGACTGATTCCGGGCCAGTTTTTTCAGTGCCTGGAGTCATGTTTTCTTCTGTGTTTACACTGTTTGTTTTCATTGGCAACAGCCTTTTTTGAGGGGGGCTGTTTGCCTTTGAGGTAGTTTATCTCATTATAAGATACATTTATATTATCCGAAAGTGTCTCATTAATTATTTTATATAATTTTAAAATTTTTGACCACACTTTGCCATCGGATCCATCGGGGCTCAACGTTACTTTTCAGCAACTTGGGCTTCTCTGAAAAAATATTTTTTCAAAATTATTTTGTTTTGCAATTGTTTTTTCATTTATTAATGGATCATGTTATTATGTATCTTTGTGTCAGGGGTTTTTGCGAGTAACTAGGACTTATTGTTGTTCCTTCACAATGAAAGGAACTTGTTCAAATTGTAATAGGAAGAAATCTTCCTCTGACTTTCATGATTATTGCATAAATTGTAGTCAGTGTTCTCGCATTAATCCCTGTCCTGTATGTGAACATTGGGATGAGAAACATTGGAAACGTGTGTCACGATATGTTGTTTCTGGAGAAAGAGCGATGCCGGCTCTTTCTCCACAAGGTCACTCTACTCTCTCAGTTTCTATTTCAGAGGAACCAGAACAGGGTGATGTTTCCATGTTATCTTCTTCAAGTGTGCGTCCGTCGTCACAATTAAATACAGAGCTAGCGGCAAAAGTGCTCATGGAGATTAGACAAATGTCGTCCGCTAGCTCGCCCGGTGTAGCGTCCATTCACCGAATGGTTCGGCAGCCGGGTTCGTCCGAGGCGGTCCAAGAGGAAATTTTGGGTGATGCGAGCACTATAAAAATAATAGATGCACACCCAGTGACGGCGGATAGTGAACGAGAACGGAGGAAGCCTTTTAGTCCGGTTCCTAGCTCGTCCAGGTCCAGCCGGGCCGCGAGCGAGAGAGGCCCCTCTCTCGTACAACAACATCTGGGACCAGATGTTGTGGTACAAAATGTGTCTTTAGCGGAGCATACGTCCGTCGCTCGGGACGCTCCGTTGTATAAGCAGTCCGCAGAGACTGTTAAGGCTTCTTCTTCTCGCCGGCGCACACGACCGCACCTTGGCTGCGTGACCTCCGATATCTTGCCAGCTTCGCCGAGGAAGGATTATTCGGCGACCAGGTCACACCATCCGGCAGCCAGGGACTCGAGACCGATGGACTCCGGACGTTCGCATAGGAAAAGTATGCGGGAGCCATCTGATGCGGAGCTGCCCTCGGCAAAGCAGCGAAAGACCGCTCCTCCGCAGGTCTCGACGTCGGACATTCTAGTGCAGATAGCACAGCTTATCGCAGCATCCCAGCAGCCGACAGAGACGGTGTCGGATCGAGAATTATCCGACGGCGCTGGGTCGGTACGCTCCGCCGAAGCATCGGGGGCGGACGACCGGGAACATCGGGAGGTCCGACCGGATGGTGAAAGGGATACGGATGAATTGGAGCTATCCCTTTCGGAACAACACAAAGCTGCCGTAGACTTCATCCGGCACTTTCTTCCTCAAGTTGTTCCGTCGGGCCAGACTGCTGCGCTTCCGGACAGGAGAATTATAGCGTCATTGGACTCTGATTTTTTCGAGCGGTTCAGGGACATCGCTCCCGAGTTTCCGTCGCAGTCCAATAATGTTGCAAGAACATTTGAATTATTGAACGACGCTATTTTTAAACTTGCTTCCAGGACAGGGAAAGCAGGCTTCTTGTCCGCAAATACTCTCAACCTGCCTTTCATTAATGCAAGGAATAAATTCGACACGGCAGGTCAGGGTATACCGAGAGTTCCTCTGCGTATGGACGACGAGGCGGAAGACTTAGAGCTATCATTACCGTCGTCAGCTTCTATTCCAACCGCAGTGTTGGAAACAGCTATTGCGTCTAACAGAGCCAATTTAGATGCCTTATCTTACGCAGATCACCTTACGAAGGCGTTATCACTGCGTCTTCAAGGGGAAGAGTTTCAGGATATACAATCCTCCTTAAGACTTCTTTCAAGGGCAGTAGCTTATTCCACGTGTAACTCCGCCCTTTCAGTGGCTAATCTGGAGTTGGTTAGACGTGACGCAGCCCTGTCTACATCCACACTAGTGGATTCTAAGGTGAAGAACTCTCTTAGAGTCGCTTCGGTCTCAGGAGATCTTCTCTTTGACGGCAAGCTTTCCGCTATTTATGATAATATTAAAAAGAAAGCTAGTGATTCTCTGTTGTTTAGATCCGCTCCTAAAAGGTCGGATTCAGCAGACACGAATAAGGCGGGCACTTCTGGGTCTTATCCGCCCAAGAGAGGTTCCTATAGAGGTTCCGGTGCGTCCTCTAGCTCTTATTCGAGAGACCGTCAGGATAGCGACTCTCGTTCGGGACGTCCTTCAGGCCGGGACAATCGGTCGGACGCCCCGAGGTCGACGAGGCGAGGTGCGGGTCGTGGAAGACGTGGTTTCTCCTACCGCAGGCCTCGCAGATCCAGGAGGTGATGGCTCAAACCTCTATCGCGTTCCGGTTGGCGGAAGGTTGTCGAGTTTTTCTCAAGAGTGGGCGTCGATTACGGACGACCCTTGGGTGAGAGGAGTGACTTCGGAAGGTCTAAAGATATCCTTCAAACGAAAGCCTCCATTAACTCGAAGTCCAAAGTGGACTCATCTTCCGTCAAACCCTCAGAAAAGAGACGCTCTGCTATCAGAGGTGCAGTCTCTTTTAATGAAGAACGCGGTAGAGGTCGTAGAAAACCAGGAATCGCTGGGATTCTACAGCCATCTGTTTCTGGTTCCGAAACCAGACGGCTCGTTCCGTCCAGTCATAGATTTGAGCTGGATAAACAAGCTGATCATCGCTCCGAAGTTTTATATGGAGACGATTCGATCGGTCAGAGCGAGTATTCGGGTGAACGATTATGCAACGAGCATAGATCTCAAAGATGCGTACTTTCACGTCATGGTACATCCGACATTCCGAAAGTATCTACGCTTCGCAGTCCTAGGAGTGGTGTATCAGTTCCGGGCCATGTGCTTCGGATTGAATCTAGCACCCTGGGCTTTCACTCGAGTAATGAACTCGGTAATGATTTACTTCCGAGCTCATTCGTCTGCGGTAACGTCGGCCTACCTGGACGACATTCTTCAGAGGTACGGCAACGAGTTAACGCTTCAGAACGATGTTCAGAATCTTCTTCTATTGCTCCGACGTCTCGGTTTCATAGTAAACGAGGAGAAGTCGGATCTGGTGCCGTCCAAGTCATTCACTCATCTGGGAATGAGCTTCGAGACGCACAACAATCTCGTTCGTCTGCCGTTAACCAGAGCGAAATTAGTCAGTTGTTACGCTCGCTATTGTCTAAATACAGACAAAGTCACAGCGAGAGAATTTATGAGACTGATAGGTCTGTGCGGAGCCGCTGCGGATCTCATTCCGATGGGACGGCTACGCACACGGCCTCTTCAAATTTTCTTGACTCAGAATTGGAGTGTGAAAATTCATTCGCTCGATGTAGACGTTCTCTTGTCAGATCAAGTGAAACAAGAGATTCAGACTTGGGCAAACATTCAGTGGTTAACTCAAGGAGTTCCGCTGCAGTTGCCGGATCCGAGTTTTACCATTATGACGGATGCCAGTCAAACAGGTTGGGGTGCATCATTAATCCCAACGGATTCGAGATGCCAGGGTCTTTGGGATCCGCAATTCCTGTGCAAGCACATAAACATCAAGGAAATGATGTCAATTTGGCTTGCGTTACGTCACTGGATGGACATTATTCACGATGCTCATGTCCAAATCCTATCCGACAATACGACAGTAGTGGCGTATATACGGAATCAGGGAGGCACTCATTCAGTTCCGTTGTTCAATCTAACGGAAAGAATCCTTCTGTTTGCGTTGGAACATCACGTTCTTCTTTCGGTCCGTCACATACCGGGTCGTCTGAATGTGCTAGCAGACTCCCTTTCTCGAAAGGGTCGCTTGTTGCCGTCGGAGTGGACTCTCAACAAACAAGTATTCAATCAGATTTGCTACCAATGGGAACGGCCAATGATAGACTTATTTGCGACACATCTCAACAATCAGTTGCAGACGTATGTGTCCCCGTGTCCGGATCCAAGAGCATTTGCTGTAGACGCTCTATCGATCCCTTGGGACGGAATGATAGGATATGCGTATCCTCCAGCGCCGTTAATTCAACAAGTATTGCTAAAGATAAAACAATCTCAATGCAAGATTCTGTTGGTAGCATCTCTGTCGCCACAGAGACCGTGGATAAATCTACTCAGGTGTCTGTTGTGGGACCTACCGCGGAAGCTCCCTCCACGAGAGGATCTTCTTTGGCAGGGGAAATCGCGCCAACTGCATCACAACCCGCAAGGTCTCAACCTTCACGTTTTTCCGTTGTGCGGTCCTTCTTGCATGGCAAGCACTTTACAGGACGAGCAGTGGACGCGATTTCTAACTGTAGGAGGACCTCCTCTTCGCTAAACTATGCGGCTAAGTGGAAGGTTTTCCGTCGTTGGTGTAGGGATCATTCTGTTGATATATTTGATCCCTCTATACCAGACATTGCTAACTTTCTAGTATACTTGTTTGACGAAATCAAACTGCAACCGGTTACTATAAAGGGTTATAGATCTATGTTATCTGATACCTATGCACATCATGATAGTTTACAAATTGGATCTAATGTCTCTTTATCGAAATTGGTTAGAAACTTTTCGATAAATAGACCTAGAACTCTTAGATTAATTCCTAAGTGGAATTTAGCTTGGGTTCTCCTTAAATTGAAGGAAAAGCCATTTGAACCTCTTGGGACAGTAGATTTCAAATTCTTATCTTATAAGACAGCTTTTCTCTTAGCTTTCTCTTCTGCCAGAAGAGTCAGTGAGCTTCATGCACTATCGGTGGATGATTCTCATTATCGTAGTGTTGGGAACACTATCACCTTCACTACTAATGTCGGTTTTTTAGCTAAGAATCAGGCTCCTAATAAATATCCGGAACCTATTGTTATTAAGGCTCTTCCGTCTTCAGACGGGCGTAGGCCTTTACTCTGTCCTGTTAGAGCACTACGTATCTATAAACAGAGATCTCAGTTCATCAGAAAGGGACGGAAACGTTTCTTTCTGTCTTTGATGCCTAATAGAAAGGACATTTCAGTCCATTCTATTGCTAGATGGATTCAGTTAACTATCCGTACTGCGTATGAAGATTTATCTTCTTCTCAGCAGTCTGTGCTTAAGATTTCTGCTCATGAAGTAAGAGCTCTTTCTACTTCCTGGGCTTATGCTAATAGTGTTGCTATTACAGATTTAATGAAGGCTGCTTATTGGTCTCAGCCATCCACATTTACTAATTTTTATCTCAGAAATATTGAGTCCATTTCTGGAGACCTGCATTGTTTAGGTCCGTTATCTGTTGCTCAGAATGTCGTCCACTAAACAGTTGCAACTATAGTTATGCAGGCTTTCTGTTCCGGCAGTGACTCCGTCCGGCTGCCCTCTTCGCTCTGGGCTATTTGACCCAGGGCAAGGGGAAGGGGGGGGCGGGTGTTCCCTTAGGTCACCTGCTTTATAGTGAAAAGCAAGGGAATGCCTCCTCCAAGACAGTATTTCTGAGTCGCTTCCGGGATGGTTTTAAAGTGTAATATTAATGTTTAATTTCATTCATGTCTTATTTTTAAAGTGTAGCTCGGTGTGAAGCATTTGTATATGTCAAGTGTCAAACGGGCTTTAATATACAATACTCGGACACTTTTAAATGATTATAAAGAGTCTCAATTCTCTGGACTACTTTATTTATTGGCTTGTTTTAATAATAATTAGTATAAAGGTTATACTGGATATTAATAGAGAACATGAATGTTATTGTGCTCAATTATTAAGGGTAGTGTATCTTTCTAATTTAAATATTAAATAAGAAAGATACATGTAAAGCCTAATACTCCTTTTCTCCTTAAGGGGTTATCTCTTTATTTTATAATTGAGCTTATTGGATTTTCCTCTATGTCCTAGGCCCTCCAGCCTGTTTACTATTCAGCTAAGTCTGGGTCATTGGTACAGTATAAAAATGTTAAAAAATTTATAGTAATTTATATATTTTTTATACTTACCAATGACCCAGACGGGGATGGCCCTCCCTGAGTTGGGAACTCTTGCCTCCCCGCTGAGTACATAGCGCTGACCAGGCACTGCCAGTAAGAATGATATTTGGCGCCAATTTCGGGACGACTGCGTCACTGCGCATGCGCAGTAGAGTCGTACTATGGAGGTCCTTTAGGACATGATTTCTTTTTGTTTTGGATGCAAATTTTGGGGATTGGGGGGCAAAATTTGTGTTTGGCCCTGGTTTTTGTGGAGTTAGCACCAGCTAAGTCTGGGTCATTGGTAAGTATAAAAAATATATAAATTACTATAAATTTTTTAACTTTCCTTTCAGATAATGAATTTATTTTATTTATTTATTGGGGTTTAACGACACTTTTGACAGCCAGGGTCAACTCGTGTCGGACAGTTTTATGGGTTGAGGAAGCTGGAGTACCCGGAAAGAACTGGCGAGCAACTGTCAGACTCCCCAACATACTAACTCCACACAAGCAGGGTTAGCATGGGTTGAAGACAAGTGCACCACCGACGTGCAGTACGCCTTACTGCCACCATGCCTCCACAATGGACAATCAGAATGAAGTGCCTTGCCCAAGGACACAATGCAGCTACCCCTGGCAGGGATCGAACTGTGGACCTTTCAGTTGTTTGAAGTTCAGTGCTGTAACCACTGAGCCACTGCGCTTCTTCAGATACTGAATTATATTTAGCTGGTGGTGTGCTTAATTATTTTTCAAAAGTGATTTGTGATATGAGTAATTTTTTTAAAGCTACCATGCTACCAGCAAGAAGTGCCTTAGTTAAACAATATTTTGTTCATAAATAAGTGTTTTGTTACAATTTATTGGAGAGTGCCCTAGGCACTCTCCAATATATTATTACCAAACAATATTTTTATACTGTACCAATGACCCAGACATAGCTGGTGCTAACTCTTAAAATATAGGGCCAAACACAAATTTTGCCCCCCAATCCCCAAAATTTGCATCTAAAACTAAAGAAAACATGTCCTGAGAGGCCCTCCACACTTCGCCCCTACTGCGCATGCGCAGTGTCAAGGACGTTCCGAAATTGGCGCCATTTATCATTCTAAGTTTGGCCCTTCATCAGTTAACATCTGACTGATCTTTGTGCTTTTAAATCTCAGTTTAAATGATGCCAGACACATAAATATTAGTGAAATGGTGATTCTAAGGAGGATAGAAAATGAGGAGAGGAAAAGAATGTGTGACAGAATATTATCAGGGCTGTAACTTAAAATTTTTTAATGAAATTATGTTAAGTTACCTATTTTCAAGGCAGCAGCCATTTTGTTGTCATTCTGATTATTTAGTTACACTGTTTTTTCAAGTGTTTTTCCTCTCTCCCTGTCCTTTAAGTCCCCCTTGCTATTCTCCCATGCTTTTGGCATAATTTCTGTAATTATTATTAATAAAATTTTCTTGGGAGTTTAGCTGAATAACAGAATGAATTCTGTTCTTTCCCCATGTTTACGTCTTCACCTACGGGTGGTTAGGCGTTGTGTTCTGCATCTACCATCTGATGTTCTGCAGTTTCTTCCCTGGAAGTCTCTGTTTTGCATCAGATGGTGTATTTTTGGTAACTGATTTCGGGCCTGGGTGCCTGGAGTCTTATTTTAGTGTTTTTACACTCATTGTTTACATTTACAACAGCCCTCTGTGTGAGGGGGGGATTTCTAAATAATAATATCTTTATGTTATTTCAATCATAACTAGATACATTATTATTGTTCGTAAGTGTTGAATAAATTGTTTAAAATATTTTTAAAATTTTTGTCCACACTTAGGCTTGGGATCCATTGGGGCTCAACGTTACTTTTCAGAAACTTGGGCTGTTCTGAAAAAATATTTTTTCAAAATATTTTGATTTCAATTATTTTTTCTATATTAATGGATCATATTATTATTATGTATTTTGATTGCCAGGGATTAGTGCGAGTACCAGGACTTGTTTTCTTTTCACATTGAAAGGATATTGATCAATTGTTTTAAGAGGAAGTCTTCCTCTGACCTTATTATCATTCTATATGTGGTCAGTGTACTCGCATTAACTCCGGTTCTGTATCGTATGATTTCGATGACAATATGGGAAGCGTATGTCACGGTATGTTGTTGGGGATTTGGACACTCCGGTCCTTTCCCCGCAGGGTCACTCTACTTTATCAATTTCTATTTCAGACGATCAAGATTAGGGTGATGTATCTGTGATGTCTTCCAACAGTGTGCCTCCGTCGTCACAATTAATGAAGGGCTAGCGGAAAAGTGCTCATGTAAATACGCCAATTGCCTAAGAGGACCCTAGTAGGTTCGACGGCCTTTGACGTCCGCTAGCTCGCCTGGTGTAGCGTCCATTCACCGAATGGTTCGGCAGCCGGGTTCGTCCGTTGCGGTCTAGAAGGAATTTTGGGGTGATGCGAGCACTATATAATTAACTTAATGCACACCCAGTGACGGCGGATCGGAGGGAGAACGGAGGAAGCCTTTTAGTCCGGTTCATAGCTCGTTCCGGTCCATCCGGACGGCAAGCGAGAGAGGCCCCTCTCTCGTTCAACAACATCTGGCCCCAGATGTTGTGGTACAAATGTGTCGTTAGCGGAGCATACGTCCGTCGCTCGGGACGCTCCGTTGTATAGGCAGTCCGCTGAGACTGCTAAGGCTTCCTCTTCTCGTCAGCGCACACGACCGCACCTTGGCTGCGTGACCGCCGATATATTACCAGCTTCGCCGATCAAGGATTCTTCGGCGACCAGGTCACACCATCCGGCAGCCAGGGATTCGAGACCGATGGACTCCGGACGTTCGCATAGGAAAAGTATGCGGGAGCCATCTGATGCGGAGCTGCCCTCGGCGAAGCAGCGATAGACTGCGCCTCCGCAGGTCTCGACGCCGGACATTCTTGTGCACATTGCACAGCTTATCGCAGCATCCCAGCAGCCGACAGAAACGGTGTCGGATCGAGAATTATCCGACAGCGCTGGGTCGGTAGCCGGGGACCCGAGGCCTGCAGACTCCGGACGTTCGCATAGGAAGTATGCGGGAGTCAACGTACACGGAGCTTCCAGCGGCAATGCATCGTAAGTCCGCTACTGCACAGGCCTCGGGAACGGACGTGCTTTCCTTAATAGCACAGTTTATCGCAGCATCCCAGCATCAACTGAATCTGTCGCATATATTTTATCCGACGATGCTGGGTCGGGACGCTCCGCGGAAGCGGGTACGGACGTCCGAAAGTTTCATCCAGTCCGACGGGATACCGAAAGGGATTCGGTGGATTTCAAGCTTTCCCTTTCGGAACAACATATGCTGCGATGCCGGATAAGAAACTGATAGCGTCGGTGGACTTAGAAATTTTTGGTTCGGTTCAGGGACATCGTCCCTCAGTTCCGACATAGTCCAATAATGTCACACAAACTTTCGAATTATTGAACGACGCTATATATATTATTATTTTATGCTTGCTATCCAAGCATTTCTAGTTTCTTGTTCGAAGAATTATGGAGATGTCTTTCAAAAGTGTGCCTCTGTCGTCATAGTTAATGAAGAGTTAGCGGCAATAAGTGCTCATGGAATATGTCTATCGCTTACGGAGTGACATTCGCTAGCTCACCCGGTGTAGCGTACATTCATCGAATGGTTCGGCTGCCGGGTTCGTCCGTTGCGGTCTAGGAAGGAGATTTGGGTGATGCGAGCACTTTAATTACTTTAGTACTCACCCAGTGACGGCAGATTGAGGACAGATCGGAGGAAGCCAACAACATAGGGGACCGCATGTTGTGGTTCAGATATTTTACATTCGGAGCATATGTCCGTTGCTCGGGACGCTCCGTTATATTGACAGTCCGAGAGACTGTCTTTAATGCTTCCTCATCCTCACAGCAGGGCACACGACCGCACATTGGCTACGTGACCTCGAGTATCCGATCAGTTTCGGCATTCAGTGATTCCACAGCGAATAGGTCGCGCCATCCGGTAGCCAAGGGACACGAGGCCTATACACTCCGTTCGCTCGCATATTGGAAGTATGCACGCGGTAACGATCTCGGAGCTTCCTGCGGCAATGCATCGTAAGACCGCTGCTCCTCAGGCCTCAGTGACGGACGTGCTATCCGAGTTAGCACAGTTGTTTCGCAGCATCCCAGCAATTGACGGTTTCTCGGTCGAATCAGGAATTATCCGACGGCGCTGGGTCGGTGCGGTCCGCGGTTGCATCAAGCTACGGACGACCGAACGCTTTATAGGGTCCGACAGGATGGCGAAAGGGATTCGAAAGATTTCGAGTTTTCCCTTTAGTAGTATCGGAAGATGCCTTTCATATCTTCTGGCATTTCTTCCAGTGATTATTTTTCGGACTTCATTGCTGCGATCTTGGATAAGAGACTTATAGCGTCATTGGACTCGGATTTTTCGATCGGTACAGGGACTTTGTCCCTGACTTACCGACGCAGTCCAATATTGTAATTACAACATGTGTTTTATTTTTCGACGCTATATATTTATATATATATACAAGCCTGCTACTAAGCATGATAGTTTAGTTTCTTGTCCGCGTGGCTCATTTCTGCCATTTTATCTTTTTTACATATAGTTTATTTTGGCAGAGCAGGGCATACCGAGAGTTCATATGCGTCTAGACGGTGTGATTAAAGACTGCATATATTCTTTTTCACCGTTTATGTCTTTTCCAATTTCAATGTTGGGAACGACATTATGTATAGTAGACTTAACTTAGACGCTTTATTATACGTAATCCGCCTTACTGAGGCGTTATCATTACGTCTTCAAGAAAAGATTTACGGGATATTATTCTCAATGTAATTTCTTTTGAGGGCAGTAGTTTGTTCACGTATAACTCCGCCCTTCAGTGGCTGATTGGAGTTGGTTAGACGTGAGGCAGCCCTAGCTACATCCACGCGTGGATAGTAGGTTAAGAACTCTCTCAGAGTCGCTTCGTTCTCGGAGGAGCTTCTCTTCGACGGCAACTTCCGGCAATCCATGAATTGCTTGATTTATACATTCTCTTGTCTATCTAGTGTTACAAGAGATTCAGACTGGGGCAAACATTCGGTGGTTGACTCAGAGAGTGCCGCCGCAGTTGCCGGACCCGAGTGTGGCTGTTATGACGGTTGCCAGTCAAACAGATTGGGATATATTCTGATCCCTACGGATTCGAAGTGCCGGGGTCTTTGGGTTCCGCAGTCTTTTAGCTATCAGTTAACTTCCGCGGAATAATGTTTTTTAGGCTTGCTTTATGTCATTGCATGAACATTATTCAGAAACGCATGCCCAAATTCCTGTCCTTTAATTCGACAGTAGTGGCGTATCTCCGGAACCAGGGAGGCACTCTTTCGTTTCCGTTATTCAATTTAATGGAAAGAATCCGTCTGTTGGTTATAGTACACCAAGTTCAGTTTTGGTCCGTCATATTCCGGGTCGTCTGATTGTTTTATCGGACTCCCGTTCTCTTACGGGTCGCTTGTTGCTGTCAGAATGGACTCTCAACAAACAAGTATTCAATCAGATTTGCTATCTTTGGGAGCGCCCAATGATGTTTTATTTATGACACAGCTGGCTAATCAATTGCAGACGTATGTGTTGGCTTGTCCAGATCTCTGAGCTAATACTATTAACGCTCTATTGATCTATAGGACGGAATGATAGGATACGCGTATCCTCCGGCGCTGTTGTTTTTAGCAGGTATTGCTAAGATAAACAACCACAATACATTTCTGTTGATAGCATCTCTATCTTCACAGAGATCATGAGTAATTTACTCTCTTCTCTACTGTGGATCTTAACGTGAAATCTTCCTCTATGTGAGGATCTTTTTTCACTGGGTAAATCGTGTCATCTTTATCACAACCAGCAAGGTCGCAACCTTCATGTATTCCGTTGTGTGGTCCGTATTGCATTGTAAGCACTGTACTGGACGAGCTTTGGACGCGATTTCTTACTATAGGAGATCCTCTTCTTCGCTATTCTATGCGACTAGAGTGGAGGCTCTTCCGTCGTGGTGTAGGGATCATTATGTTCATATGGTTGATCCCTCCATACTACTCATTGCTATTTTTTAGTATACTTGTTTCACAAGATCTACTGCAGCCTGTTGTTATTTAGGTTATAGGTTTATGTTACCTCATACCTATGCACTCTACGATAGTTTACAATTGAGTCTTTTGTCTCTTTATCTAAGTCAATTAGTAACTTTTTGATAAATAGACTTAGAATCTTTAGATTAAATTCCTATACGGATTTTAACTTCAGGTTCTTATTTAGCTAAGTAATCTTTTGAGCCTCTGGAAACAGTAGTTTTCAAATTCTGACCTTTTAGACAGTAATTCTGTTGGTTTCTCTTTTACTGTAGAGTCAGTGAGTTTCATGCACTATCGATGGATGATTTTCACTTTCATAGTTTCGGAATCAATACTTCCGTTACTATTTAGGTTGGATTGTTGCATAAGAGTTAGGCTCCTATTATCCGGAACCTATTATTTTAAGGTCCTTCCGTCTTCGTATGGGCATAGGCCTTTACTCTTTCCGGGTACAGTTTATGTATTTATAAACAGATATCTGTTTATTACAAGGGCGTAAGCTTCTTCTGTCTTTGATGTCTAGTAGAAGGACGTTACGCTCCATTTTATTGTTAATGGATTCTATTAACTAGCGTACTGCTTATGGTATATCATTGGCTTAGCAGTTGTGCTTAAGATTTCGGCTCATGAAGTAAGAGTTCTTCTACTTCTTGGGCTTACTTTAATAGTGTTGCTATTATAGATTTTTGAAGGCTGCTCATTGCGCTCAGCCATCCATTCATGAATTTTATCTCAGAAATATCGAGTCCATTTCTGGAGGCCTCTATTGTTAGGTCTATTATCTACTGCTCAGAATGTCATTCACTTAACAGTTGCTACTATAGCTAGGTAGGCTGTCTGTTTCGGCAGTGTCTCCGTTCGGCTGCCCTCTTCGCTCTGGGCTATTTGACCCAGGGCAAGAAAAAGGGGGGGGGGAGGGTGTTCCCTTGGGTCACCTGTTTTTACTATGAAAACAAGGGGATACCTCCTCCGGAGTTAGTAATTCTGAGCTGTTATTGGGATGGTTGTTTAGTGAGAAGTTTAAGTTTATAAAATTCATTCAAGTCTTAGTTTTTAAAGTATAGCCTTTGAATATTGCATATGTCAACGGACATGATTATGCAATTCTCACACACTTTTAGGAGTATAAGAGTCTCTATTCTCTAGACTTACTTTATTATTGGCTTACTTTAAAAATTATTAGTATAAGGATTATTGGATATTAATAGAGTACATGGATGTATGAAGCTCAATTTTTGGAAGGTGTTGTATCTTTCTAATTTATCATAAATAAGAAAGATACATGTAAGGCCTATTACTTCTTTTCCCTACAGGGGATGACTCTATTTTATTTTATTGAGCGTATTCCATTTTGCTCTATGTCCTTGGCCCTCCAGCCTTTTTACTATTCAGCTATGTCTGGGTCATTGGTACAGTATAAAAATGTTAAAAAATTTATAGTAATTTATATATTTTTTATACTTACCAATGACCCAGACGGGGATGGCCCTCCCAGGAGTTGGGAACTCTTGCCTCCCCGCTGAGTACATAGCGCTTACCAGGCACTGGTTATTAGAATGATAAATGGCGCCAATTTCGGAACGTCCTTGACACTGCGCATGCGCAGTAGGGGCGAAGTGTGGAGGGCCTCTCAGGACATGTTTTCTTTAGTTTTAGATGCAAATTTTGGGGATTGGGGGGCAAAATTTGTGTTTGGCCCTATATTTTAAGAGTTAGCACCAGCTATGTCTGGGTCATTGGTAAGTATAAAAAATATATAAATTACTGTAAATTTTTTAACTTTTATACAAACATTTTTTGCTGCTTAGCAAACAACAAGCTAATGCATCGAGTTTAAAGCCACTACAGTTGTTTTCAGCACCTTCATATAGAGTCATGACAGTGACTTCTTGCACTCAACCAGTAAAGTGAAATGAAAATTGTTTGTAGAAATTGGATGCAGTAATCATTGTACCTTTTTTTTTTGTTTTAAGAATAGCAGATTTGTTCACTCACAATGAAGCAGATGAAATAAAAGATAGGAAGGATAAATTTAAAAGGTAAGTTTGTCATTGAATCAATAATTTCATTGTATCTATAATTTCCTGATATTGGCCTGTATTGAATGTTTTCTTCAACTCAAGTAATGGATGCTTCACAGCAGCCATGACTTTATTTCCAGAAATTTAAAAATAAATATTCTGCAGTTACGAGTTAAACACCAATAAGTAAATAGAAAAAACACCCCAGAAATGTCTGATTCTTTATTTATTGGGGTTTAACAACACTTTTGGATGCCCAGAGTCATCCCCATGTCGTACAGTATTACGAATGGAAGAAGCCAGAGTACCTGGAGAGAACCACCAAGCTATGCCAAGCAACTGTCAGACTCCCCAGACAGGAAGGATTAGCATTAGTTGAAGGCTAGTGTACTATGGATGTATTATATGCCTTAGTACACAGCACCACTGTGCCCCCCACAATGCAGTTACCACTGGTCAGGATCGAACCGCTAGTCATGATAGAACCATGGTCCTTTTGGTTAAACTGGTAGAGTGCTAGGTTTTTTTGGTTGTCAGAAGTTTGTTCACATGTTATTGTCTTGTTACAATTTATGTGAGAGTGCCTATCACATCAATTGTAACATGACAAATCCACCCAGACTTAATAATATCACATCAAAAATTAATTGAAAAGCACATCCACAGAATATGAAGCCTTTAAGCTGTGGTACCCGCACTTCACGATAAAGCCCAAAAATCGGCTTCCAGGACTCAACCAGTTAAAGTTCAATTTTGTAACCACTGAGCAAAAATGCTCCCTTTCTGATTATTTAAATGCATGAATCCTTTGGAAAATATTGCTCCCTGAGCTGCTTTAACACAATGATAGAAACCAGATGTATCTTATTTCTCTTTGCCTATGAAATGCTGTTATGTGACACATTGTTTGAAAGGGCACGCGCTTGGAAAGCCCAGAAAGTTCAAAAGTGCTTGTTTACTGTAGTAAACAAGTTTTGTTTCACTGGCAAAATAGGACTTGGCAACCAATGCTTTGAGTGGAAAGTGGGCTGCCTAGGTACAAACAATTGGCTTTTTCTGACATTATACTTGTTTTGCATTCATGATATAGCCATTGATGCTGAAAATATATTTTTGAACACTAATAAATAATAAGAAATGGTGCTCCAGGTCCTTTCTAATGATTTGTTATATAATAAGTACCTTTACAATTCACATTATAAATACATTTCTTTGCAATATTAGTACACCTGAGAGTATCTTATTTCAGAGATATGTTATTATTTATTTACATTATTCGAATCAACTCTGTGAAAGCACAGAATTAGGAAAAGACAATGATGATGAATGAATAAATATATATATATATTTTCTGAAGTGTAGTGTCCTGTGGTGTTTTGATGGGGACTGCATAAATTCCGCAAAAGAGTTGGGAATCCAAAAATAATGACGGCCAGTTTTCATTTAAGCTACTGCTTACCTGTGTTACATTTATCCGAGATTCCTTATATATTATGATTTAAAAAGAAACCTGGCAATCAGAGGTTAACAGATAATATGTCGAGAAGTGAAGTCATTTGATTATTGATTGTAAGCTGCCTGAAAGTCTCTGTTTGTATTTTGTTAACGATTTTTTGGCGTCATTCTATGGTGGCCTACAACTGCCATGGCAAAATTAATTTTTAGATATTAATTCTACCATGGAAAAATTCATGGCACAACATACTTTTAAATATTAATTCTGCCATGGAATACTCACAGGAAAACTTACTTTTAAATATTAATTCTGCCGTGGAATACTCATGGCAAAACTTACTTTTAAACATTAATTATGCCACGGAACACTTACTCATGGCACAAATACTTTTAAATATTAATTCTGCCATGGAACACTCACAACACAAATACTTTTAAATATTAATTTTGTCAATGGACACTCACGGCAGATCACAGCGGAACCTGACCTGCGACAGAAGTTGCACTAGACAGAGAATCTCTGATTTTCAAAAAAAAAGACAGATGGTGAACCGACTCCCCACTATCAAAGTGACGGATGGAACAAACAGTCATAGTGGGGTTGAATTACATGTATATCACACAATACATTTTATGCATTGAAAATGGGTATTTCCATCTACCAGAACAATTTGACTACTAGGTCCCAGTATTGATAGTGGCATTGTCCCGCTGATCATGTTACATGACTCTCTCCATACATAAGTACATGCATCAACTTAACCCGAACTTTTCAATTTTAAATTTTTTCCATTGTTCTGTTAAAGCTATATTAACCTTGTTTTCTAAAATAAAAGGAACTGACACTAACAAAATATTTCACTGAATTGTGGATTCATAGCTGTTTCTTAAGTATCCAGACATACAGGGCTGTGTTTTTATATATTTTTATACTGTACCAATGACCCAGACATAGCTGGTGCTAACTCTTAAAATATAGGGCCAAACACAAATTTTGCCCCCCAATCCCCAAAATTTGCATCTAAAACCAAAGAAAACATGTCCTGAAAGGCCCTCCACACTTCGCCCCTACTGCGCATACGCAGTGTCAAGGACGTTCCGAAATTGGCGCCATTAATCATTCTAAGTTTGGCCCTTCATCAGTTAACATCTGACTGATCTTTGTGCTTATAAATCTCAGTTTAAATGATGCCAGACACATAAATATTAGTGAAATGGTGATTCTAAGGAGGATAGAGAAGGAGGAGAGGAAAAAAATGTGTGACAGAATATTATCAGGGCTGTAACTTAAAATTTTTTAATGAAATTATGTTAAGTTACCTATTTTCGAGGCAGCAGCCATTTTGTTGTCATTCTGATTATTTAGTTACACTGTTTTTTAAGTGTTTTCCTCTCTCCCTGTCCTTTAAGTCCCCCCTTGCTATTCTCCCATGCTTTTGGCCTAGTTTTTGTAATTATTATTACTAAATTTTCTTGGGAGTTTTAGCTGAATAACAGAATGAATTCTGTTCTTTTCCCCATGTTTACGTCTTCACCTACGGGTGGTTAGGCGTTGTGTTCTGCATCTACCATCTGATGTTCTGCAGTTTCTTCCCTGGAAGTCTCTGTTTTGCATCAGATAGTGTATTTTTGGTAACTGATTTCGGGCCTGGGTGCCTGGAGTCTTATTTTAGTGTTTTTACACTCATTGTTTACATTTACAACAGCCCTCTGTGTGAGGGGGGGATTTCTGGAAAATAATATCTTGATGTTATTTTAATCATAACTAGATACATTATTATTGTTCGTAAGTGTTGAATAAATTGTTTAAAATATTTTTAAAATTTTTGTCCACACTTAGGCTTGGGATCCATTGGGGCTCAACGTTACTTTTCAGAAACTTGGGCTGTTCTGAAAAAATATTTTTTCAAAATGTTTTGATTTCAATTATTTTTTCTATATTAATGGATCATATTATTATTATGTATTTTGATTGCCAGGGGTTAGTGCGAGTACCAGGACTTGTTTTCTTTTCACATTGAAAGGATATTGATCAATTGTATTAAGAGGAAGTCTTCCTCTGACTTTATAATCATTCTATATGTGGTCATGTGGTCAGTGTACTCGCATTAACTCCTGTTCTGTATCGTATGATTTCGATGACAATATGGGAAGTGTATGTCACGGTATGTTATTGGGGATTTGGACACTCCGGTCCTTTCCCCGCAGGGTCACTCTACTTTATCAATTTCTATTTCAGATGATCAAGATTAGGGTGATGTATCTGTGATGTCTTCCAACAGTGTGCCTCCGTCGTCACAATTAATGAAGGGCTAGCGGAAAAGTGCTCATGTAAATATGCCAATTGCCTAAGAGGACCCTAGAGTAGGTTCGACGGCCTTTGACGTCCGCTAGCTCGCCCAGTGTAGCGTCCATTCACCGAATGGTTCGGCAGCCGGGTTCGTCCGTTGCGGTCTAGAAGGAATTTTGGGGTGATGCGAGCACTATAAATTAACCTAATGCACACCCAGTGACGGCGGATCGGAGGGAGAACGGAGGAAGCCTTTTAGTCTGGTTCATAGCTTGTTCCGGTCCATCCGGACGGCAAGCGAGAGAGGCCCCTCTCTCGTTCAACAACATCTGGCCCCAGATGTTGTGGTACAAAATGTGCAGTCCGCGGAGACTGCTAAGGCTTCCTCTTCTCGTCAGCGCACACGACCGCACCTTGGCTGCGTGACCGCCGATATATTACCATCTTCGCCGATCAAGGATTCTTCGGCGACCAGGTCACACCATCCGGTAGCCAGGGACACGAGGCCTGCAGACTCCGGACGTTCGCATAGGAAGTGTGCGGGAGTCAACGTTCACGGAGCTTCCGGCGGCAATGCATCGTAAGACCGCTACTGCACAGGCCTCGGGAACGGACGTGATTTCCTTAATAGCACAGTTTATCGCAGCATCCAAGCATCAACTGAATCTGTCGCATATATTTTATCTGACGATGCTGGGGGCGGGACGTTCCGCAGAAGCGGGTACGGACGTCCGAAAGTTTCATCCGGTCCGACGGGATACCGAAAGGGATTTGGAGGATTTCGAGCTTTCCCTTTCGGAACAACATATGCTGTTGTGTATGTCATCTGACTTGGTCTTCTACAGCTTCTTTCGTCGGACCAGAATGCTGCAATGCCGGATAAGAAACTGATAGCGTCGGTGGACTTAGAAATTTTTGGTTCGGTTCAGGGACATCGTCCCTCAGTTCCGACATAGTCCAATAATGTCACACAAACTTTCGAATTATTGCACGACGCTATATATATTATTATTTTATGCTTGCTATAACCAAGCATTTCTGGTTTCTTGTTCGCAGAGTTATGGAGATGTCTTTCATAAGTGTGCCTCTGTCGTCATAGTTAATGAAGAGCTAGCAGCAATAAGTGCTCATGGAATATGTCTATCGCCTACGGAGTGACATTCGCTAGCTCACCCGGTGTAGCGTACATTCATCGAATGGTTCGGCTGCCGGGTTCGTCCGTTGCGGTCTAGGAAGGAGATTTGGGTGATGCGAGCACTTTAATTACTTTAGTACTCACCCAGTGACGGCAGATTGAGGACAGATCGGAGGAAGCCTGTTAGTCCGGTTCCTGGCTTGTCCAGGTCCGTCCGGGCTGTGAGCGAGAGAGGTCCCTCTCTCGTCCAACAACATAGGGGGCCGCATGTTGTGGTTCAGATATTTTACATTCGGAGCATATGTCCGTCGGTCGGGACGCTCCGTTATATTGACAGTCCGAGAGACTGTCCTTAATGCTTCCTCATCCTCACAGCAGGGCACACGACCGCACATTGGCTACGTGACCTCGAGTATCCGATCAGTTTCGTCATTCAGTGATTCCACGGCGAATAGGTCGCGCCATCCAGTAGCCAAGGGACACGAGGCCTGTACACTCCGTTCGCTCGCATATTGGTAGTATGCACGGGGTAACGATCACGGAGCTTCCAGCGGCAATGCATCGTAAGACCGCTTCTCCTCAGGCCTCAGTGACGGACGTGCTATCCGAGTTAGCACAGTTGTTTTGCAGCATCCCAGCAATTGACAGTTTCTCGGTCGAATCAGGAATTATCCGACGGCGCTGGGTCGGTGCGGTCCGCGGTTGCATCAGCTACGGACGACCGAACGCTTTATAGGGTCCGACAGGATGGCGAAAGGGATTCGAAAGATTTCGAGTTTTCCCTTTAGTAGTATCGGAAGCTGCCTTTCATATCTTCTGGCATTATCTTCCAGTGATTGTTATTTCGGACTTCATTGCTGCGATCTTGGATAAGAGACTTATAGCGTCATTGGACTCGGATTTTTCGATCGGTTCAGGGACATTGTCCCTGACTTACCGACGCAGTCCAATATTGTCATTACAACATGTGTTTTATTTTTCGACGCTATATATATATATATATACAAGCCTGCTACCAAGCATGATAGTTTAGTTTCTTGTCCGCGTTGCTCATTTCTGCCATTTTATCTTTTATACGAATAGTTTATTTTGGCAGAGCAGGGCATACCGAGAGTTCTTATGCGTCTAGACGGTGTGGTTAAAGACTGCATATATTCTTTTTCGCCGTTTATGTCTTTTCCAATTTCAATGTTGGAAACGAAATGATGTATAGTAGACTTAACTTAGACGCTTTATCATACGTAATCCGCCTTACTGAGGCGTTATCATTACGTCTTCAAGAAAAGATTTACGGGATGTTATTCTCAATGTAATTTCTTTTGAGGGCAGTAGTTTGTTCACGTATAACTCCGCCCTTCAGTGGCTGATTGGAGTTGGTTAGATGTGACGCAGCCCTAGCTACATCCACACGCGTGGATTGTAAGGTTAAGAACTCTCTCAGAGTCGCTTCGTTCTCGGAGGAGCTTCTCTTCGACGGCAACTTTTCGGCAATCCATGATTTGCTCGATTTACACGTTCTCTTGTCTATCTAGTGTTACAAGAGATTCAGACTGGGGCAAACATTCGGTGGTTGACTCTGAGAGTGCCACCGCAGTTGCCGGACCCGAGTGTGGCTGTTATGACGGTTGCCAGTCAAACAGATTGGGATATAATACTGATCCCTACGGATTCGAAGTGCCAGGGTCTTTGGGTTCCGCAGTCTCTTAGCAATCAGTTTTCTTCCGCGGAAGGCTTGCTTTATGTCATTGCATGAACATTATTCAGGAACGCATGCCCAAATCCTGTCCTTTAATTCGACAGTAGTGGCGTATCTCCGGAACCAGGGAGGCACTCTTTCGTTTCCGTTATTCAATTTAATGGAAAGAATCCGTCTGTTGGTTATAGTACACCAAGTTCTGTTTTGGTCCGTCATATTCCGGGTAGTCTGATTGTTTTACCGGACTCCCGTTCTCTTACGGGTCGCTTGTTGCTGTCAGAATGGACTCTCAACAAACAAGTATTCAATCAGATTTGCTATCTATGGGAGCGCCCAATGATGATTTATTTACGACACAGTTTGCTAATCAATTGCAGACGTATGTGTTAGCTTGTCCAGATCTCTGAGCTAATGTTGTTAACGCTCTATTGATCTATAGGACGGAATGATAGGATACGCGTATCCTCCGGCGCTGTTGTTTCAGCAGGTATTGCTAAGATAAACAACTACAATACATTTCTGTTGATAGCATCTCTATCTTCACAGAGATCATGGGTAATTTACTCTCTTGTCTACTGTGGGTCTTAACGTGAAATCTTCCTCTATGTGAGGATCTTTTTTCATTGGGTAAATCGTGTCATCTTTATCACAACCCGCAAGGTCGCAACCTTCATGTATTCCGTTGTGTGGTCCGTATTGCATTGTATGCACTGTACTGGACGAGCTTTGGACGCGATTTCTTACTATAGGAGATCCTCTTCTTCGCTATTCTATGCGGCTAAAGTGGAGGCTCTTCCGTCGTGGTGTAGGGATCATTATGTTCATATTGTTGATCCCTCCATACTACTCATTGCAATTTTTTAGTATACTTGTTTCACAAGATCTACTGCAGCCTGTTATTATTTAGGTTATAGGTTTATGTTACCTCATACCTATGCACTCTACGATAGTTTACAATTGAGTCTTTTGTCTCTTTATCTAAGTCAGTTAGTAACTTTTTGATAAATAGACTTAGAATCTTTAGATTAAATTCCTATATGAATTTTAACTTCGGTTCTTATTTAGCTAAGTAATCATTTGAGCCTCTGGAAACAGTAGTTTTCAAATTCTGACCTTTTAGACAGTAATTCTGTTGGTTTCTCTTTTACTGTAGAGTCAGTGAGTTTCATGCACTATCGATGGATGATTTTCACTTTCGTAGTTTAGGAATCACTACTTCCGTTACTATTTAGGTTGGATTTTTGCATAAGAGTTAGGCTCCTATTATCCGGAACCTATTATTTTAAGGTCCTTCCGTCTTCGTATGGGCATAGGCCTTTACTCTTTCCGGGTACAGTTTATGTATTTATAAACAGATATCTGTTTATTACTATGGGCGTAAGCTTCTTCTGTCTTTGATGCCTAGTAGAAGGACGTTACGCTCCATTTTATTGTTAATGGATTCTATTTACTATCGGTACTGCTTATGGTATATCATTGACTTAGCAGTTGTGCTTAAGATTTCGGCTCATGAAGTAAGAGCTCTTCTACTTCTTGGGCTTACATTAATAGTGTCGCTATTATAGATTTTTTAAGGCCGCTCATTGCGCTCAGCCATCCACATTCATTAATTTTATCTCAGAAATATCGAGTCCATTTCTGGAGGCCTCTATTGTTAGGTCTATTATCTACTGCTCAGAATGTCATTCACTTAACAGTTGCTACTATAGCTAGGTAGGCTGTCTGTTTCGGCAGTGTCTCCGTTCTGCTGCCCTCTTCACTCTGGGCTATTTGACCCTGGGCAAGAAAAAGGGGGGGGGGGGGGAGGGTGTTCCCTTGGGTCACCTGTTTTACTATGAAAACAAGGGGATACCTCCTCCGGAGTTAGTTATTCTGAGCTGTTATTGGGATGGTTGTTTAGTGAGAAGTTTAGGTTTTTAAAATTCATTCAAGTCTTAGTTTTTAAAGTATAGCTTTTGAATATTGCATATGTCAACGGACATGATTATGCAATCCTCAGACACTTTTAGGAGTATAAGAGTCTCTATTCTATAGACTTACTTTATTTATTGGCTTACTTTAAAAATTATTAGTATAAGGATTATATTGGATATTAATAGAGTACATGGATGTATGAAGCTCAATTTTGGAAGGTGTTGTATCTTTCTAATTTATCATAAATAAGAAAGATACATGTAAGGCCTATTACTTCTTTTTCCCTACAGGGGATGACTCTATTTTATTTTATTGAGCGTATTCCATTTTGCTCTATGTCCTTGGCCCTCCAGCCTTTTTACTATTCAGCTATGTCTGGGTCATTGGTACAGTATAAAAATGTTAAAAAATTTATAGTAATTTATATATTTTTTATACTTACCAATGACCCAGACGGGGATGGCCCTCCCAGGAGTTGGGAACTCTTGCCTCCCCGCTGAGTACATAGCGCTTACCAGGCACTGGTTATTAGAATGATAAATGGCGCCAATTTCGGAACGTCCTTGACACTGCGCATGCGCAGTAGGGGCGAAGTGTGGAGGGCCTCTCAGGACATGTTTTCTTTAGTTTTAGATGCAAATTTTGGGGATTGGGGGGCAAAATTTGTGTTTGGCCCTATATTTTAAGAGTTAGCACCAGCTATGTCTGGGTCATTGGTAAGTATAAAAAATATATAAATTACTATAAATTTTTTAACATTCTCTGTATTTTTCGTGATAAATCTCTATACCAATTTCACGCGTGAAGCAAACTTGGGCAGATAATCCTAATTCTGTAGGATTATCTGCCCAAGTTGCCTGATTATACTCTATTTTTCTAATGAATGCTGCATACAATTCCAGCAAGGATTTCCAATCATACAGCTCATAATAATATGAGATTTTTTTTTAATAAATTTAACCTTCCAATTCTTTCAATGTTGTCAATGTTAGGAAGTAAAATTATCTCCAGCTCTCCAGCAACAAATTGATTGAACGTGAGATCTTTAAATTTTATCTCTTTATTTACAAATTCCAACTGGAGCGTAGACTGAGGGCATTTCTGAGGTTTAAAAATTTTATTTTTAGATTTTACTTCAATTCCTGAAAGTTTTATATTTCTTGTCTTTTTCACAGCCCTAGAAATTTTATCATCAGCGTCCGACTGGGGAGATTCGAGGTCACTCGAAATAGATTTGTCGTCGCTTTCAGTGTTGGTGGACCCACCTCGATCAACTGCGAATCTTCCCAAAGCTAAATTTCTCAATTGCCTCTGTACATCGATTGATATTTTTTTATTTTTTCTGAGACTTGACAAAGATACGTTAGATGCACCAACAAGGGAAGGATATTTGTCAGAGTCAGTTTTAGTGTCCTTGTTTAAGGCTAAATTCAATTTTGGTAATTCGACTTCTAAGTTCTTGACCTTGTCATGCATTGGCCTATCAAAGTCCTGTTCTTTATTCTTGTGGGATTTTGTTTCGTTCGTACCTGTAGAAGAACCCGAACTTCGCAATTCTTTCAGTTCTCGCTTAGCGTCATCTAACTGTCATTTCAAAGCTTGTTTTCTTTGTTTTTGTTTTTGAATCTCCGTGAGTTCTAGTTCCATTTGAATTATTTCATTGTCCGAATCCTCCGATTCACCAGAATCATGCTGTTCCATTTCCCCGTGTAGAGTAACTTTGGAAATGTTGCTGAAATTTGGGGCAGAATTGCTGGGAGCAACGTCACCGCTGTTTACAATTTCTGAGACAGCTTCATTTCCTTTTGGCTGTTGGGGTACTTTTCTGTTCCCGTCGGGCCTTTGTTTCCTGCCACCTTACTCTGGTAGCTGGGGGTGTCCTGTTTTATTTTTTCTTTGGGTTCACCTTCCCATCTACTTTGCTCTCACCAAATATGCCTAGGACGATACCTTGCAGGCCATTTGTGTTGTCTCAGCATGTTGAAGTTTCCCATTATTCATGCTCCACTTTATCTGGGTGTTCTTTTGAAAGTCCCTGTGGGCTGGGTGGTCTTCCACCATTTGGGCTTCTGTCTATTGTGTAGTTCATTTTCCTCCTTCGCCTGCAGGAAGGAGAATGCAGTTGTTTGGGGCCTCCCAATTCGACTCTGTCTGGAGAGAGTTATATCCCCTTGTGGTGGTTTTGCAATCTTTTTATGGCGTGAATACCACAGTAGCTGCTGACTTTCTGCCGAAGAGCTGCCTGGTTCTGGGACTACTGACCCCATCCAGTCAACATCTGAGGCTGTTACTAGGATTGTAACTCCTCTTTTGGAGCCGAGCTCGGTTGCTCTCTCCGCTTTTCCGCCTTTGTCAACAGCTCCTGATGTATCTGCTCCTGCTTCTACTCCGTAAGTGATGTCATCGGTCTCCATTTCAGCCGGTCTCGGCTTATCACTGCAGGGGTCTGCAGGGATTTCTGCTTCTTGGACGTGGGATATCGGCCCCAACCTTCCCTGGCTTCAACTTGGCAAAGTCGGAAGTGGTTGCCAACCGATCCCTCTGCTCAGCCATTGAGCCCAGCAGGTTTTGATTTGGATTCAGATGTCCATGGTGGGGTCACTGTGGACTCTGTTGCACTTCCGTCCACACACTCTGGTCCTTCGGCCAGTTTTGTGGGACCAGCGCATTTTTGTCGCTCTGCATCAGGTGTTTTACAGGATCGTGACCCTTCACTGGTTTAGAGGGTCAGATGTGAAGCCACTTTGCTGGGCCGTTCCACGTTGAACCAGCAAATACAGGTTGTGAGCTTAAGGAGGCCCTCTCCTTGTTCACACAGGTTCTTTCCAAGAGTCTTCCCCTTGCCTCCGGCGAGGCTTCTAGTGGCTTCCAGGTGCCCTCTGTGGCACCGCCTCCTGGGATTGGAAGCAGGCCACTGCTTTCTGATCCCCTGGTGATACTACACCATGGGAGGCATCGGCTTGTTCAGTCCAGTCTGCGGATATCCTTTCAGAGGCACCCCACTCTGTCGAGAGTGCCTCTTCCAACCCAAGTTCCGTCGGGAACTTATCATCAGTGTTGTGCGGTTTTATTTTTCTTGTTTCGGTTCGGTTTTAAAAAAAAAAAATTGGTTTATAGGTCGGTTTTCGTTTTTTTTTACAGTAAGACATCTGCAGTTTCAAACAGAAACTATGTAGTGTCAGTATAATGCCTATACTGTCATATTTTCAATGATGATTTAATTGGCAGTAACTAGGCATTATCAAAACAAAAAAAAATAAAAGAAAATAAAATGTAACAGTGTTCGTAGAATATCACCACTCACCAATTCTAGGCACATGCCCCCCCCCCCCCCCCTCCCCTCACCTCTGGTCTTTAAGTTCAGGCGTAAGAGAGTCTATGATGAATTTATATTAACACACGGGTGCAAAAAGAGCTAATTCACAATTTTCCAGGGTTCTGTTCAGTGTTCACTCCTGGGTGGGGCCCTGGGCAGCCTAGTGAGCAAAGTGACCCCACCAGGCATCGCAAATAATAACAAGCGTTGCCAAGTGGGTCACCCAGACACCCATCCTAAGATATTTGACAATGAACTGGTGTATGGACTCTTTTTAGTACTCCCCCCCCCCCCCCCCCCCCCCCCCCCCACTCACAGTGGTGGCTAGTGCCACCAGTGCCCACCACCCACCTTAGTAAGATAATCAGCAATCATTTCATGTCAGTCCGGAATTGGAAAGTCATATTGTTTGTAGCTGGGTGGGCTTCAAAACTAACCTCTTTACCAAATACCTATTATCTACCCCCCTCCCCCCACACACAATGGTTTTAGCTCATTGAATTGATTTTACAAATTCACTGGTGTACTGTTTTATATTGTAACATTTTGAATTTGCCTCTTGCCATTCCACTTTCTATTTCTACCGCTGATGTGTTCCTTTGGTTGGCCCCTTAAAATTAGTTGTGTGGGAATGCAACCGTGGCACGTTGACAGAGCGATATTACGGAACGCAGCTTTTTCCCGTGGATGTGGACGATTCGGTCTTGGGACGTTTTGGCCTCGGGATGTTTCGGCCTTCATATATTGAACGAAATAGAATAAGAACTTGGGGTTTCGTGTTTTTAGTGGGCCGAAACGTTCAGGACAAAATGTCTCGGGTCGGAATGTCCCAAGACCGAATCGCAGTAAAACCTCTTCCCGGATAAGCACATCAAGGGAAGCAACAGATTTACATCTGAAACACGTGGTGGGGCAACCCGTGACAAATGTTATTTTCGAATACGACAATGAAATACCAAGACCTTTTTCTGATATGATATTATTCACTGTCCAGCAGATTGTAGATAAGTAATTTTAATTTAACTGATTGACTAAATATTTCAGACAGACCTGTTCAAAAATTAAGCCAATTGCGCAAGGTATTTCCTGTAATCAGTGAAATGTAGGCATGTTGCATTTGGCTGCCTGTTTTGTTATTCTCACAGAAAACACAACCCATTTTTACATCAACAATGTGTGATTGACAACTTGTCAAACATTATTCTGGAGTTGGAGTTCTGGACATGCTGCAGTGACCCCTTTACACTCAGAATGTGGCGTGCATTGACGACACTGTCATTTCCTGACAAAGCTTGGCATTTCAGACGTTGTTAGTGCAAACTGAACAATGAAAACATCTCTTTCAGACGTTTTAGGAAAAAAAAAACGAAACCGTACTCATTTATCAGTTACACGGTTTCAGTTT
This sequence comes from Pictodentalium vernedei, assembly GCA_031216915.1. Classification (NCBI taxonomy): domain Eukaryota; kingdom Metazoa; phylum Mollusca; class Scaphopoda; order Dentaliida; family Dentaliidae; genus Pictodentalium; species Pictodentalium vernedei. The sequence continues at coordinate 211,809,968 of CM062294.1, read as the reverse complement.
CGGTTTTAAAGCAAAACCAAAACCGACTTATAAAACCGGTAAACCGTACAACACTACTTATCATCACAGAGATAGACAATCTCCTGTCAAAGGGGCGATCAAGGTCGTCAAGAACATTCATTGAGTGGGATTTTATTCCCACCTGTTCATGGTGCCGAAGAAGGATGGCCGACACCGACCGGTTATCATCTGGTATCCTGAACCAGTATATCATTGCTCCCAAGTTTAGCATGGAGACTTTCAGGTGAGTTCGCCTCTCCATTCACCAGGGAGATTTCGCTTCCAGCATTGACCTGCGAGACGCTTACTTTCACGTTCCGATTCTTCTGACATCGCGAAAGTATCTCGGGTTCGCTTTTCTGGGGTGAATTTACCAGTTCAAGGCTATGCCTTTTGGCCTCAACCTGGCTCCTTGGGCCTTCATCTGACTGATGTCGCATGTGATAGCCTTCCATTGCACTCAGTCCAGGGTGACTACTTCAGCATACCTGGACGATATCCTCCAGAGGCACTCCAATGCTGCTCTTCTGGAGTCAGATGTCAACACTCTTGAGGGTTCAGAGTCAATGAAGAGAAGTCGGACCTGGTCCCTTCTGAGTTGTTTTGTCATCTGGGGATGGACTTACGTACTCAGCTGAATATGGTGGTGATTCCTCGGGCGAGGGCTTTGATTCTCTCTGTTTTCACCTAACTCTTACCCAGTCCACGTCCGCGACAGAATGGAATATTCTCCGGCAGCTTGATCTCTGCAGTTCGGTGACAGGTCTCATTCCTCTAGATCGGCTGCGTGTCAGACCTCTCCAACACTTGCTGCTCAGTCGTTGGATCTGGTGCTTCAGTTACTAGCATCTCTTCATCATCACCTTTTTCCCTGGGTGGATATTCAGTGGATTATGCAGGGAGTTCCTTTTGACTTGCCCATTTCTGATCGTGTTCTGATGGCTGATGTCAGCGATCTTGGAGGGTGTGCAACATTGGATCCTCTGGTCTTTCCCTTCATGGTGTATGGGACCAGGATCAAGCAGCTCTTCACATCAACCAGAAGGAGCTTCTTGCTATTCTTCTGAGTTTCCAGCAGTGGATTCCCCACCTTTCGAATCATCAGGTCCTTCTATTGTCCAACAATTCGACAGTGGTCACTTACATTTGGAACCAGTGCGGCATGTACTTGGTTCCCATGTACAAATTGGCTCAGGATATTCTACTGCTTGCTCAGGATGTCAACGCCGGTGGGGTGGTTCATCACATTTCCAGTCATCTGAACGTCCTAGCAGACTCCCTGTCCCGACGGAGCAGGTTCATTTCCACCGAGTGGATGCTTCACATGGCAGTGTTCCAGTCGCTTTGCGATCTCTGGAGTCGTCCCCACATCGATATATTTTTATACTGTACCAATGACCCAGACATAGCTGGTACCAACTCTTAAAAATATAGGGCCAAACACAAATTTTGCCCCCCAATCCCCAAAATTTGCATCTAAAACCAAAGAAAACATGTCCTGAATGGCCCTCCATACTTCACCTCTACTGCGCATGCGCAGTGTCAAGGATGTCCCGAAATTGGCGCCATTAATCATTCTTTGTTTGGCCCTTCATCAGTTAACATCTGACTGATCTTTGTGCTTGTAAATCTCAGTTTAAATGATGCCAGACACATAAATATTAGAGAAATGGTGATTCTAAGGAGGATATAGAAGGAGGAGAGGAAAAATGAGTGACAGAAAATTATCAGGGCTGTAACTTAAAATTTTTTAATGAAATTATGTTAAGTTACCTATATTTTTATACTGTACCAATGACCCAGACATAGCTGGTGCTAACTCTTAAAATATAGGGCCAAACACAAATTTTGCCCCCCAATCCCCAAAATTTGCATCTAAAACTAAAGAAAACATGTCCTGAAAGGCCCTCCACACTTCGCCCCTACTGCGCATGCGCAGTGTCAAGGACGTTCCGAAATTGGCGCCATTAATCATTCTAAGTTTGGCCCTTCATCAGTTAACATCTGACTGATCTTTGTGCTTATAAATCTCAGTTTAAATGATTCCAGACACATAAGTATTGGTGAAATGGTGATTCTAAGGAGGATAGAGAAGGAGGAGAGGAAAAGAATGTGTGACAGAATATTATCAGGGCTGTAACTTAAAATTTTTTAATGAAATTATGTTAAGTTACCTATTTTCAAGGCAGCAGCCATTTTGTTGTCATTCTGATTATTTAGTTACACTGTTTTTTTAAGTGTTTTCCTCTCTCCCTGTCCTTTAAGTTCCCCCTTGCTATTCTCCCATGCTTTTGGCATAGTTTTTGTAATTATTATTACTAAATTTTCTTGGGAGTTTTAGCTGAATAACAGAATGAATTCTGTTCTTTCCCCATGTTTACGTCTTCACCTACGGGTGGTTAGGCGTTGTGTTCTGCATCTACCATCTGATGTTCTGCAGTTTCTTCCCTGGAAGTCTCTGTTTTGCATCAGATAGTGTATTTTTGGTAACTGATTTCGGGCCTGGGTGCCTGGAGTCTTATTTTAGTGTTTTTACACTCATTGTTTACATTTACAACAGCCCTCTGTGTGAGGGGGGGATTTCTAAAAAATAATATCTTGATGTTATTTTAATCATAACTAGATACATTATTATTGTTCGTAAGTGTTGAATAAATTGTTTAAAATATTTTTAAAATTTTTGTCCACACTTAGGCTTGGGATCCATTGGGGCTCAACGTTACTTTTCAGAAACTTGGGCTGTTCTGAAAAAATATTTTTTCAAAATATTTTGATTTCAATTATTTTTTCTATATTAATGGATCATATTATTATTATGTATTTTGATTGCCAGGGGTTAATGCGAGTACCAGGACTTGTTTTCTTTTCACATTGAAAGGATATTGATCAATTGTTTTAAGAGGAAGTCTTCCTCTGACTTTATTATCATTCTATATGTGGTCAGTGTACTCGCATTAACTCCTGTTCTGTATCGCATGATTTCGATGACAATATGGGAAGCGTATGTCACGGTATGTTGTTGGGGATTTGGATACTCCGATCCTTTCCCCGCAGGGTCACTCTACTTTATCAATTTCTATTTCAGACGATCAAGATTAGGGTGATGTATCTGTGATGTCTTCCAACAGTGTGCCTCCGTCGTCACAATTAATGAAGGGCTAGCGGAAAAGTGCTCATGTAAATATGCCAATTGCCTAAGAGGACCCTAGTAGGTTCGACGGCCTTTGACGTCCGCTAACTCGCCCGGTGTAGCGTCCATTCACCGAATGGTTCGGCAGCCGGGTTCGTCCGTTGCGGTCTAGAAGGAATTTTGGGGTGATGCGAGCACTATAAATTAACCTAATGCACACCCAGTGACGGCGGATCGGAGGGAGAACGGAGGAAGCCTTTTAGTCCGATTCATAGCTCGTTCCGGTCCATCCGGACGGCAAGCGAGAGAGGCCCCTCTCTCGTTCAACAACATCTGGCCCCAGATGTTGTGGTACAAAATGTGTCGTAAGCGGAGCATACGTCCGTCGCTCGGGACGCTCCGTTGTATAGGCAGTCCGCTGAGACTGCTAAGGCTTCCTCTTCTCGTCAGCGCACACGACCGCACCTTGGCTGCGTGACCGCCGATATATTTCCAGCTTCGCCGATCAAGGATTCTTCGGCGACCAGGTCACACCATCCGGTAGCCAGGGACACGAGGCCTGCAGACTCCGGACGTTCGCATAGGAAGTGTGCGGGAGTCAACGTACACGGAGCTTCCGGCGGCAATGCATGGTAAGACCGCTACTGCACAGGCCTCGGGAACGGACGTGCTTTCCTTAATAGCACAGTTTATCGCAGCATCCCAGCATCAACTGAATCTGTCGCATATATTTTATCCGACGATGCTGGGTCGGGACGCTCCGCGGAAGCGGGTACGGACGTCCGAAAGTTTCATCCGGTCCGACGTGATACCGAAAGGGATTCGGAGGATTTCGAGCTTTCCCTTTCGGAACAACATATGCTGTTGTGTATGTCATCTGACTTGATCTTCTACAGCTTCTTTCGTCGGACCAGAATGCTGCGATGCCGGATAAGAAACTGATAGCGTCGGTGGACTTAGAAATTTTTGGTTCGGTTCAGGGACATCGTCCCTCAGTTCCGACATAGTCCAATAATGTCACACAAACTTTCGAATTATTGAACGACGCTATATATATTATTATTTTATGCTTGCTAACCAAGCATTTCTGGTTTCTTGTTCGAAGAGTTATGGAGATGTCTTTCAAAAGTGTGCCTCTGTCGTCATAGTTAATGAAGAGTTAGCGGCAATAAGTGCTCATGGAATATGTCTATCGCCTACGGTGTGACATTCGCTAGCTCACCCGGTGTAGCGTACATTCATCGAATGGTTCGGCTGCCGGGTTCGTCCGTTGCGGTCTAGGAAGGAGATTTGGGTGATGCGAGCACTTTAATTACTTTAGTACTCACCCAGTGACGGCAGATTGAGGACAGATCGGAGGAAGCCTGTTAGTCCGGTTCCTGGCTTGTCCAGGTCCGTCCGGGCTGTGAGCGAGAGAGGTCCCTCTCTCGCCCAACAACATAGGGGACCGCATGTTGTGGTTCAGATATTTTACATTCGGAGCATATGTCCGTTGGTCGGGACGCTCCGTTATATTGACAGTCCGAGAGACTGTCTTTAATGCTTCTTCATCCTCACAGCAGGGCACACAACCGCACATTGGCTACGTGACCTCGAGTATCCGATCAGTTTCGGCATTCAGTGATTCCACGGCGAATAGGTCGCGCCATCCGGTAGCCAAGGGACACGAGGCCTATACACTCCGTTCGCTCGCATATTGGTAGTATGCATGGGGTAACGATCACGGAGCTTCCAGCGGCAATGCATCGTAAGACCGCTTCTCCTCAGGCCTCAGTGACGGACGTGCTATCCGAGTTAGCACAGTTGTTTCGCAGCATCCCAGCAATTGACAGTTTCTCGGTCGAATCAGGAATTATATGACGGCGCTGGGTCGGTGCGGTCCGCGGTTGCATCAGGTACGGACGACCGAACGCTTTATAGGGTCCGACAGGATGGCGAAAGGGATTCGAAAGATTTCGAGTTTTCCCTTTAGTAGTATCGGAAGATGCCTTTCATATCTTCTGGCATTATCTTCCAGTGATTATTATTTCGGACTTCATTGCTGCGATCTTGGATAAGAGACTTATAGCGTCATTGGACTCGGATTTTTCGATCGGTTCAGGGACATTGTCCCTGACTTACCGACGCAGTCCAATATTGTCATTACAACATGTGTTTTATTTTTCGACGCTATATATATATATATACAAGCCTGCTACTAAGCATGATAGTTTAGTTTCTTGTCCGCGTTGCTCATTTCTGCCATTTTATCATTTATACAAATAGTTTATTTTGGCAGAGCAGGGCATACCGAGAGTTCATATGCGTCTAGACGGTGTGATTAAAGACTGCATATATTCTTTTTCGCCGTTTATGTCTTTTCCAATTTCAATGTTGGGAACGACATTATGTATAGTAGACTTAACTTAGACGCTTTATTATACGTAATCTGCCTTACTGAGGCGTTATCATTACGTCTTCAAGAAAAGATTTACGGGATATTATTCTCAATGTAATTTCTTTTGAGGGCAGTAGTTTGTTCACGTATAACTCCGCCCTTCAGTGGCTGATTGGAGTTAGTTAGACGTGACGCAGCCCTAGCTACATCCACACGCGTGGATAGTAAGGTTAAGAACTCTCTCAGAGTCGCTTCGTTCTCGGAGGAGCTTCTCTTCGACGGCAACTTTTCGGCAATCCATGAATTGCTCGATTTACACGTTCTCTTGTCTATCTAGTGTTACAAGAGATTCAGACTGGGGCAAACATTCGGTGGTTGACTCAGAGAGTGCCGCCGCAGTTGCCGGACCCGAGTGTGGCTGTTATGACGGTTGCCAGTCAAACAGATGGGGATATAATACTGATCCCTACGGATTCGAAGTGCCAGGGTCTTTGGGTTCCGCAGTCTTTTAGCAATCAGTTTTCTTCCGCGGAATAATGTTTTTTTAGGCTTGCTTTATGTCATTGCATGAACATTATTCAGAAACGCATGCCCAAATTCCTGTCCTTTAATTCGACAGTAGTGGCGTATCTCCGGAACCAGGGAGGCACTCTTTCGTTTCCGTTATTCAATTTAATGGAAAGAATCCGTCTGTTGGTTATAGTACACCAAGTTCAGTTTTGGTCCGTCATATTCCGGGTCCTCTGATTGTTTTATCGGACTCCCGTTCTCTTACGGGTCGCTTGTTGCTGTCAGAATGGACTCTCAACAAACAAGTATTCAATCAGATTTGCTATCTATGGGAGCGCCCAATGATGATTATTTATGACACAGCTTGCTAATCAATTGCAGACGTATGTGTTGGCTTGTCCAGATCTCTGAGCTAATATTGTTAACGCTCTATTGATCTATAGGACGGAATGATAGGATACGCGTATCCTCCGGCGCTGTTGTTTTAGCAGGTATTGCTAAGATAAACAACCACAATACATTTCTGTTGATAGCATCTCTATCTTCACAGAGATCATGAGTAATTTACTCTCTTGTCTACTGTGGGTCTTAACGTGAAATCTTCCTCTATGTGAGGATCTTTTTCACTGGGTAAATCGTGTCATCTTTATCACAACCAGCAAGGTCGCAACCTTCATGTATTCTGTTGTGTGGTCCGTATTGCATTGTAAGCACTGTACTGGACGAGCTTTGGACGCGATTTCTTACTATAGGAGATCCTCTTCTTCGCTATTCTATGCGGCTAAAGTGGAGGCTCTTCCGTCGTGGTGTAGGGATCATTATGTTCATATTGTTGATCCCTCCATACTACTCATTGCTATTTTTTAGTATACTTGTTTCACAAGATCTACTGCAGCCTGTTATTATTTAGGTTATAGGTTTATGTTACCTCATACCTATGCACTCTATGATAGTTTACAATTGAGTCTTATGTCTCTTTATCTAAGTCAGTTAGTAACTTTTTGATAAATAGACTTAGAATCTTTAGATTAAATTCCTATACGGATTTTAACTTCGGTTCTTATTTAGCTAAGTAATCATTTGAGCCTCTGGAAACAGTAGTTTTCAAATTCTGACCTTTTAGACAGTAATTCTGTTGGTTTCTCTTTTACTGTAGAGTCAGTGAGTTTCATGCACTATCGATGGATGATTTTCACTTTCATAGTTTCGGAATCAATACTTCCGTTACTATTTAGGTTGGATTGTTGCATAAGAGTTAGGCTCCTATTATCCGGAACCTATTATTTTAAGGTCCTTCCGTCTTCGTATGGGCATAGGCCTTTACTCTTTCCGGGTACAATTTATGTATTTATAAACAGATATCTGTTTATTACTATGGGCGTAAGCTTCTTCTGTCTTTGATGTCTAGTAGAAGGACGTTACGCTCCATTTTATTGTTAATGGATTCTATTAACTATCGGTACTGCTTATGGTATATCATTGACTTAGCAGTTGTGCTTAAGATTTCGGCTCATGAAGTAAGAGTTCTTCTACTTCTTGGGCTTACATTAATAGTGTCGCTATTATAGATTTTTGAAGGCCGCTCATTGCGCTCAGCCATCCACATTCATGAATTTTATCTCAGAAATATCGAGTCCATTTCTGGAGGCCTCTATTGTTAGGTCTGTTATCTACTGCTCAGAATGTCATTCACTTAACAGTTGCTACTATAGCTAGGTAGGCTGTCTGTTTCGGCAGTGTCTCCGTTCGGCTGCCCTCTTCGCTCTGGGCTATTTGACCCAGGGCAAGAAAAAGGGGGGGGGGGGGGGGAGGGTGTTCCCTTGGGTCACCTGTTTTACTATGAAAACAAGGGGATACCTCCTCCGGAGTTAGTAATTCTGAGCTGTTATTGGGATGGTTGTTTAGTGAGAAGTTTAGGTTTTTTAAATTCATTCAAGTCTTAGTTTTTAAAGTATAGCTTTTGAATATTGCATATGTCAACGGACATGATTATGCAATCCTCAGACACTTTTAGGAGTATAAGAGTCTCTATTCTCTAGACTTACTTTATTTATTGGCTTACTTTAAAAATTATTACTATAAGGATTATATTGGATATTAATAGAGTACATGGATGTATGAAGCTCAATTTTGGAAGGTGTTGTATCTTTCTAATTTATCATAAATAAGAAAGATACATGTAAGGCCTATTACTTCTTTTTCCCTACAGGGGATGACTCTATTTTATTTTATTGAGCGTATTCCATTTTGCTCTATGTCCTTGGCCCTCCAGCCTTTTTACTATTCAGCTATGTCTGGGTCATTGGTACAGTATGAAAATGTTAAAAAATTTATAGTAATTTATATATTTTTTATACTTACCAATGACCCAGACGGGGATGGCCCTCCCAGGAGTTGGGAACTCTTGCCTCCCCGCTGAGTACATAGCGCTTACCAGGCACTGGTTATTAGAATGATTAATGGCGCCAATTTCGGAACGTCCTTGACACTGCGCATGCGCAGTAGGGGCGAAGTGTGGAGGGCCTTTCAGGACATGTTTTCTTTAGTTTTAGATGCAAATTTTGGGGATTGGGGGGCAAAATTTGTGTTTGGCCCTATATTTTAAGAGTTAGCACCAGCTATGTCTGGGTTATTGGTAAGTATAAAAAATATATAAATTACTATAAATTTTTTAACTTTCGAGGCAACAGCCTGTTGTGGTCATTCTTGTTATCAAGTTACACTGCTTGTTCAGTGTTTTCCTCTCTCCCTTTCCTTTAAGTCCCCTCTTGCTATTCTCCCATGCTTTTGGCATATTTTTTGTAATATTATTACTAAAATTTCTTGGGAGTTTTAGCTAGATAACAGAATGAATTCTGTTCTTTTCCCCATGTTTACGTCTTCACCTATGGGTGGTTAGGCGTAGTGTTCTGCATCTACCATCTGATGTTCTGCAGTTTCTTCCCTGGAAGTCTCTGTTTTGCATCAGATAGTGTATTATTGGTAACTGATTTCGGGCCAGGGTGCCTGGAGTCTTCTTCTGGTGTTTTTACACTTATTGTTTACATTTACAACAGCCCTCTGTGTGAGGGGGGATTTCTTGAAAATAATATCTTGATGTTCATTTAATCATAACTAGATACATTATTATTGTTCGTAAGTGTTGCATAAATTGTTTAAAATATTTTTAGAATTTTTGTCCACACTTAGGCTTGGGATCCATTGGGGCTCAACGTTACTTTTCAGAAACTTGGGCTGTTCTGAAAAAATATTTTTTCAAAATTTTTTGATTTCAGTTATTTTTTCTATGTTAATGAATCATGTTATTGTGTATTTTGATTGTCAAGGGTTGGTGCGAGTACTAGGACTTTGTTCTCTTTTCACAATGAAAGGATATTGTTCAATTGTAATAAGAGGAAATCTTCTTCTGACTTTCATAATCATTGTATATGTAGTCAGTGTACTCGCACTAACTCCTATTCTGTCTGTGTTATTTTCGATTTCAACATGGGAAGCGTGTGTCACGGTATGTTAGTGGGAAATTGGCCATTCCGGTCCTTTCCCCACAGGGTCACTCTACTTTATCAATCTCTATTTCATACGATCAAGAACAGGGTGATGTATCCGTGATGTCTTCCAAAAGTGTGCCTCCGTCGTCACAATTAATGAAGAGCTAGCGGAAAAGTGCTCATGTAATACGTCAATTGCCTAAGAGGACCCTAGTAGGTTCGACGGCCTTTGACGTCTGCTAGCTCGCCCAGTGTAGCATCCATTCATCAAATGGTTCGGCAGCCGTGTTCGTCCGTTGCGGTCTAGAAGGAGTTTTGGGTGATGCGAGCACTATAAATCAACCAAATGCACACCCAGTGACGGTGCATTAGAGGAGAGAACGGAGGAAGCCTTTTAGTCCGGTTCCTAGCTCGTCCAGGTCCATCCGGATTGCGAGCGAGAGAGGCCCCTCTCTCGTACAACAACATCTGGCCCCAGATGTTGTGGTACAAAATGTTTCGCATTCGGAGCATACGTCCGCCGCTCGGGACGCTCCGATATATAGTCAGTCCGGAGAGACTGTCAATAAGGCTTCCTCATCCTCATGGTAGCGCACACGACCGCTCTTGGCTACGTGACCTCGGATGTCCAGTCAGCTTCGCCAATCAGAGAATCATCGGCGACCAGGTCACACCATCCGGTAGCCAGGGACACGAGGCCTGCAGACTCCGGACGTTCGTATAAGAAAGTGTGCGGGAGTCAACGTACACGGAGCTTCCAGCGGCAAAGCATCGTAAGACCGCTACTGCACAGGCCTCGGTGACGGACGTGCTATCCCAAATAGCACAGCTTATCGCAGCATCCCAGCAACAACAGAATCTCTGTCGCATTATGTATTATCCGACGACGCTGGGTCGGGACGCTCCGCAGAAGCAGGTACGGACGTCCGAGAATTTCATCCGGTCCAACGGGATGCCGAAAGGGATTCGGAGGATTTCGAGCTTTCCCTTTCAGACCAACATGAGCTGCTTCGTATGTCATCTGACTTTATCTTCTAGAGGTTCTTTCGTCGGACCAGAATGCTGCGATGCCGGATAAGAAACTGATAGCGGCGGTGGACTCAGAAATTTTTGGTTCGGTTCAGGGACATCGTCCCTCAGTTCCGACACAGTCCAATAATGTCACACAAACTTTCGAATTATTGAACGACGCTATATATATTATTATGTGCTTGCTATTAACAAGCATGTCTGGTTTCTTGTTCGCAAAGTTACTGAGATGTCTTTCAAAAGTGTGCATCTGTCGTCATAGTTAATGAAGAGCTAGCGGCAATAAGTGCTCATGGAATATGTCAATCGCCTAAGAGGTCCCTAGTAGGATCGACGGAGTTGACATTCGCTAGCTCACCCGGTGTAGCGTCCATTCATCGAATGGTTCGGCAGTCGGGTTCATCCGTTGCGGTCTAGGAAGGAGATTTGGGTGATGCGAGCGCTATTATTGTCTTTAGTACACACCCAGTGACGACGGATTAGAGGACAGATCGAAGGAAGCCTGTTAGTCCGTTTCCTAGCTCGTCCAGGTCCGGCCGGGCTGCGAGCGAGAGAGGTCCCTCTCTCGTACAACAACATATGGGGCCGGATGTTGTGGTACAGATATTTCGCATTCGGAACATATGTCTGTCGCTTGGGACGCTCCATTATATTGACAGTCCGAGAGACTGTCGATAATGCTTCCTCATCCTCACAGCAGCGCACACGACCGCACATTGGCTACGTGACCTCGAGTATCCGGCCAGCTTCGTCATTCAGTGATTCCATGGCAAACAGGTCACGCCATCCGGTAGCCAAGGGACACAAGGCCTATACACTCCGTTCGCTCGCATAATAGAAGTATGCACGGGGTAACGAACACCGAGCTTCCAGCGGCAATGCATCGTAAGACCGCTTCTCCACAGGCTTCAGTGACGGACGTGCTATCCAAATAGCACAGTTTATCGCAGCATCCCAGCAAACGACAAATTTTCGGTCGGATCAGGAATAATCCGACGGCGCTGGGTCGGTGCGCTCCGCTGTTGCATCAGGTTCAGACAACCGAACACTTTATAGGGTCCGACAGGATGGCGATAGGGATTCGGACAATTTCGAGCTTTCCCTTTCGGAACAACAGGAGCTGCCATACATTTCTTCCGGCATTATCTTCCAGAGGTTGTTCCGTCGGACTACATTGCTGCGATGCTGGATAAGAGACTCATAGCGTCATTGGACACGGAGTTTTGGATTGGTTCAGGGACATTGTCCCTGACTTACCGACACAGTCCAATAATGTCTTTAGAACATTCGAATTATTTAACGACGCTATATATATATAAGCTTGCTACCAAGCATGATAGTCTAGTTTCTTGTCCGCAATGCTCTATTCTGCCTTTTTCAATTCTAGGAAATAATTTATATTGGCAGAACAGGGCATACCGAGAGTTCATATGCGTCTAGTCGGCGGTGCTGAAGACTGGGAATTATCTTTTTCGCCGTCTATGTCAATTCCCACCACGATGTTGGAAACGACAATGATGTCTAATAGACTTAACTTAGACGCTTTATCATACGTAGACCACCTCACTGAGGCGTTATCATTACGTCTTCAAGAGAAAGAATTCCAGGATATGATCCTCAATGTGATTTCTTTCAAGGGAAGTAGTTTTTCCACGTATAACTCCGCCCTTCAGTGGCAACCTGGAGTTGGTTAGACGTGATGCAGCCCTGGCTACATCCACACACGTGGATAGTAAGGTGAAGAACTCTCTCAGAGCTTCGGTCTCGGAGAAGCTTCTCTTCGACGGCAACTTTTCAGCAATCTATGAATTGCTCAATATACACGTTCTCTTGACTATCAAGTGTAGCAAGAGATCCAGACTGGGGCAAACATTCGGTGGTTGACTCAGAGAGTGCCACTGCAGTTGCCGGATCCGAGTTTTATGATTATGACGGATGCCAGTCAAACAGGTTGGGGTACAATATTGATCCCAACGGATTCGAAGTGCCAGGGTCTTTGGGTTCCGCAGTTTCTAGGCAAGCACTTAACTTCCAGGAAATGATGTTATTTAGGCTTGCACTATGTCATTGGATGAACTTTATTCAGAAACGCATGTCCAAATCCTGTCCGTTAATACGACAGTAGTTGTGTATCTCCGGAACCAGGGAGGCACTCATTCGATTCCGTTATTCAATTTAACGGAAAGAATCCTTCTGTTTGTTATAGTACACCAAGTTCTGCTTCGGTCTGTCATATTCCGGGTCGTGTGATTGTATTAGCAGACTCCCTTTCACATAAGGGTCGCTTGTTGCCGTCAGAATGGACTCTCAACAAACAAGTATTCAATCAGATTTGCTATCAATGGGAGCGCCCAATGATAATTTATTTGCGACACAACTCACTATTCAATTGCAGACGTATGTGTTTACATGTCCGGATCCCTGAGCTTATGTTGTTAACGCTCTATTGATCTAATAGGACGGAATGATAGGATACGCTTATCCTCCAGCGCTGTTGATTCAGCAAGTATTGCTAAGATAAACATCCACAATACAATTCTGTTGATAGCATCTCTGTCTTCACAGAGACCGTGGGTAAATTTACTCAGGTGTCTACTGTGGGACTTACCGCGAAAACTTCCTCCATGAGAGGATCTTCTTTCGCTGGGGAAATCGTGTCAACTTCATCACAACCCGCAAGGTCTCAACCTTCACGTATTCCGTTGTGTGGTCCTTCTTGCACGGCAATCATTGTACAGGACGAGCTATGGATGCGATGTCTTACTGTAGGAGAACCTCTTCTTCGCTATACTATGCGGCTAAAGTGGAGGCTCTTCCGTCGTTGGTGTAGGGATCATTATGTTGATATTTTTGATCCCTCCATACTAGACATTGCAACTTTCTTGTATACTTGTTTGACAAGATCAACTGCAGCCTGTTACTATTAAGGTTATAGGTCTATGTTATCTCATACCTATGCACTCTATGATAGTTTACAATTGAGTCTTATCTCTCTTTATCTAAGTCAGTTAGAAACTTTTCGATAAACAGACCTAGAATCCTTAGATTCAATTCCTATACGGAATTTAGCTTCGGTTCTTATTTAGCTAAGTAATCATTTGAGCCTTTGGAAACAGTAGTTTTCAAATTCTGACCTTTTAAGACAGTAATTCTCTTAGTCTTCTCTTCTATTGAAGAGTCAGTGAGCTTCATGCACTATCGGTGGACGATTCTCACTTTCGTAGTATCGGAAACACTATTTCCTTTACTACTAATGTTGGATTTTTGGTTAAGAATCAGGCTCCTAATATCCGGAACCTATTGTTATTAAGGTCCTTCCGTCTTCGTACGGGCATAGGCCTTTACTCTGTCCAGTTAGAGTTTACGTATTTATAAACAGGTATCAGTTTATTAGCAGGACGTAAGCTTCTTCTCTCTTTGATGCCTAATAGAAGGACATTACGCTCCATTCTATTGCTAAGGGATTCAATTAACTATCGGTACTGCTTATGGTATATCATTAACTCAGCAGTTTGTGCTTGAGATTTCGGCTCATGAAGTAAGATCTCTTTCTACATCTTGGGCTTACATTAATAGTGTCGCTATTATAGATTTTATGAAGGCTGCACATTGGGCTCAGCCATCCACATTCATGAATTTTTATCTCAGAAATATTGAGTCCATTTCTGGAGGCCTCCATTGTTAGGTCTATTATCTACTGCTCAGAATGTCATTCACTTAACAGTTGCTACTATAGCTAGGTAGGCTTTCTGTTCCGGCAGTGACTCCGTCCTGCTGCCATCTTCGCTATTTGACCCAGGGCAAGGAGAAGGGGAGGGGGGGGGGGAGGGTGTGCTCTTGGGTCACCTGTTTTATTATGAAAACAAGGGGATACCTCCTCCGGAGTTAGTAATTCTGAGCTGTTACTGGGATGGTTTTTAAGTGATAAGTTTATGTTTTAAAAATTCATTCAGGTCATAGTTTTTAAATTATAGCTTTTGAAAATATCACGTGTCAAACGGGCGTTATTATACAATCCTCAGACACTTTTAAGGAGTATAAAGAGTCTCTATTCTCTTGACTAACTTTATTTATTGGCTTACTTTAAAAATTATTAGTATAAGGATTATACTGGATATTAATAGAGTACATGGATGTTATGATGCTCAGTTATGGAAGGTGTTGTGTCTTTCTAATTTATCATAAATAAGAAAGATACATGTAAGGCTTAATACTCCTTTTCCCCTCGAGGGGATGACTCTATTTTATATAATTGAGCTTATTGGAATTCCTCTATGTCCTAGGCCCTCCATCCTTTTTACTATTCAGCTATGTCTGGGTCATTGGTACAGTATAAAAATGTTAAAAAATTTATAGTAATTTATATATTTTTTATACTTACCAATGACCCAGACGGGGATGGCCCTCCCAGGAGTTGGGAACTCATACCTCCCCGCTGAGTACATAGCGCTTACCAGGCACTGGTTATAAGAATGATTAATGGTGCCAATTTCGGGACGTCCTTGACACTGCGCATGCGCAGTAGAGGTGAAGTATGGAGGGCCATTCAGGACATGTTTTCTTTGGTTTTAGATGCAAATTTTGGGGATTGGGGGGCAAAATTTGTGTTTGGCCCTATATTTTTAAGAGTTAGCACCAGCTATGTCTGGGTCATTGGTAAGTATAAAAAATATATAAATTACTATAAATTTTTTAACTTTTGCGACCCATTGGAACCCTCAGGTGTACACTTTTGTGTCCCTGTGTCTAGATCCTTGGGCTTTCGCTGTGGATGCTCTGTCACTCGATTGGAACGGTCTAGTCAGCTATGCTTCCCGTCGGTTTCACTTCTGCCTCAAGTTCTAGCCAAGATACGAACCTGCAGTTGTCGAATCATTCTGATTGCTCCCCTGTTGCCTCAGCGGGTGTGACCCATTGGCACCCTCAGGTGTACACTTTCGTGTCCCTGTGTCTAGATCCTCAGGCTTTTGCCGTGGATGCTCTGTCACTCGATTGGAATGGTCAAGTCAGCTGTGCTTCCCGTCGGTTCCACTTCTGCCTCAAGTTCCAGCCAAGATACGAACCTGCAGTTGTCGAATTATTCTGATCACTCCCCTGTCGCCTCAGCAGGGGTGGTTCAATCAGTTCGACTCTCTATTGGCAGCAATTCCAGCACGTCTCCCTCTAGGTCACAATCTTCTTTGCCAAGGTCACCCGAGGAGTTTTCACGTCGACCTGACTTCATTGTGCCTTCATGCATATCTTTTGTCAGGTCCTGTCACCTCCGTAGAGGTTTTTTCAAGATGAGCAGTGGAGTGCATTTCTTCTCCAAGGCAGCACTCCACCGGTTTAGCCTATTCGGCTAAATGGAAGGTCTTCTGTTGATGGTGTGCTGATCACTCTGTTGTTTATGCCAATCCTTCGATAACACAGATTGCGGAGTTTCTGGTATATCTGTTTGATTATCAAGGTCTCTAACCTGTCACCATACGAGGACACAGGGCCATGCTTTCGGAGACCTCTTCGTAAGCGGGAAAGTGTCGTATTGGCACTAATCCGTACCTCTCCAAGCTTATTCGGCACTTTTCTTTGAAAAGGCCTTGGATTTTATAGCTTACCCCAAGATGGTATCTGTCTTGGATGCTGCTTTGCTTGGGGGGGGGGATAGGGGAGGGGGGGTACCATTCGAACCTTTATCCAAGGTGGATATGCGTTTTCTCACAAGATGATATTTTTATACTGTACCAATGACCCAGACATAGCTGGTGCTGACTCTTAAAATATAGGGCCAAACACAAATTTTGCCCCCCAATCCCCAAAATTTGCATCTAAAACCAAAGAAAACATGTCCTGAATGGCCCTCCACACTTCACCTCTACTGCGCATGCGCAGTGTCAAGGACGTTCCGAAATTGGCGCCATTATTCATTCTTAGTTTGGCCCTTCATCAGTTAACATCTGACTGATCTTTGTGCTTGTAAATCTCAGTTTAAATGATGCCAGACACATAAATATTAGTGAAATGGTGATTCTAAGGAGGATATAGAAGGAGGAGAGGAAAAATGTGTGACAGAATATTATCAGGGCTGTAACTTAAAATTTTTTAATGAAATTATGTTAAGTTACCTATTTTCAAGGCAGCAGCCATTTTGTTGTCATTTTTGTTATTTAGTTACACTGATTTTTTAAGGTTTTCCTCTCTCCCTTTCCTTTAAGTCCCCTCTTGCTATTCTCCCATGCTTTTGGCATAGTTTCTGTAATTATTATTACTAAAATTTCTTGTGAGTTTTAGCTGAATAACAGAATGAATTCTGTTCTTTTCCCCATGTTTACGTCTTCACCTATGGGTGGTTAGGCGTTGTGTTCTGCATCTACCATCTGATGTTTTGCAGTTTCTTCCCTGGAAGTCTCTGTTTTGCATCAGATAGTGTATTTTTGGTAACTGATTTCGGGCCTGGGTGCCTGGAGTCTTATTTTAGTGTTTTTACACTCATTGTTTACATTTACAACAGCCCTCTGTGTGAGGGGGGGATTTCTTGAAAATAATATCTTGATGTTAATTTAATCATAACTAGATATATTATTATTGTTCGTAAGTGTTGCATAAATTGTTTAACCCTTTACCTAACGTGAAAAGCAGACGACACTTGCAAAAAAAATTCTTGAATAACTAATTTTTTTCATTTTTTGTCTCAAAAACATAGGTTATGACCCCTCGTTGGAACGAGCTCGACGAGCTCGTTCCAACGAGGGGTCATAACCTATGTTTTTGAGACAAAAAATGAAAAAAATAGTGAAAATTAATTGGCGATTTTTGAGAATAGCGCTGGCCGGTTTTGGCCGTTACGTTGGGTAAAGGGTTAAAATATTTTTAAATTTTTTGTCCACACTTAGGCTTGGGATCCATTGGGGCTCAACGTTACTTTTCAGAAACTTGGGCTGTTCTGAAAAAATATTTTTTCAAAATATTTTGATTTCAATTATTTTTTCTATATTAATGGATCATATTATTATTATGTATTTTGATTGTCAGGGGTTGGTGCGAGTACCAGGACTTTGTTTTCTTTTCACATTGAAAGGATTTTGATCAATTGTAATAAGAGGAAGTCTTCCTCTGACTTTTATAATCATTCTATATGTAGTCGGTGTACTCGCATTAACTCCTGTTCTGTTTCTGATGATTTCGATGACAACATGGGAAGCGTATGTCACGGTATGTTAGTGGGGAATTGGACATTCCGGTCCTTTCCCCGCAGGGTCACTCTACTTTATCAATTTCTATTTCAGACGATCAAGATTAGGGTGATGTATCTGTGATGTCTTCCAACAGTGTGCCTCCGTCGTCACAATTAATGAAGGGCTAGCGGAAAAGTGCTCATGTAAATACGCCAATTGCCTAAGAGGACCCTAGTAGGTTCGACGGCCTTTGACGTCCGCTAGCTCGCCCAGTGTAGCGTCCATTCATCGAATGGTTCGGCAGCCAGGTTCATCCATTGCGGTCTAGAAGGAGTTTTGGGGTGATGCGAGCACTATAAATTAACCAAATGCACACCCAGTGACGGCGGATTAGAGGGAGAACGGAGGAAGCCTTTTAGTCCGGTTCATAGCTCGTTCTGGTCCATCCGGACGGCGAGCGAGAGAGGCCCCTCTCTCGTACAACAACATCTGGCCCCAGATGTTGTGGTACAAAATGTTTCGCATTCGGAGCATACGTTCGCCGCTCGGGACGCTCCGACATATAGTCAGTCCGGAGAGACTGTCAGTAAGGCTTCCTCATTCTCATGGTAGCGCACACGACCGCTCTTGGCTACATGACCTCGGATATCCAGTCAGCTTCGCCAGTCAGAGAACCAGCGGGTACAGACGTCCGAAAATTTCATCCGGTCCGACGGGATATCGAAAGGGATTCGGAGGATTTCGAGCTTTCCCTTTCGGAACAACATATGCTGTTGTGTATGTCATCTGACTTGATCTTCTACGGGTTCTTTCGTCGGACCAGAATGCTGCGATGCCGGATAAGAAACTGATAGCGGCGGTGGACTCAGAAATTTTTGGTTCGGTTCAGGGACATCGTCTCTCAGTTCCGACATAGTCCAATAATGTCACACAAACTTTTGAATTATTGAACGACGCTATATATTTATTATTATATGCTTGCTATTACCAAGCATTTCTGGTTTCTTGTTCGCAAAGTTACGGAGATGTCTTTCAAAAGTGTGCCTCTGTCGTCATAGTTAATGAAGAGCTAGCGGCAATAAGTGCTCATGGAATATGTCTATCGCCTAAGAGGTCCCTTGTAGGATCGACGGAGTGACATTCGCTAGCTCACCTGGTGTAGCGTACATTCATCGAATGGTTCGGCTGCCGGGTTCGTCCGTTGCGGTCTAGGAAGGAGATTTGGGTGATGCGAGCACTATAATTACTCTAGTACTCATCCAGTGACGGCGGATTGAGGACAGATCGGAGGAAGCCTGTTAGTCCGGTTCCTGGCTTGTCCAGGTCCGTCCGGGCTGTGAGCGAGAGAAGTCCCTCTCTCGTCCAACAACATAGGGGACCACATGTTGTGGTTCAGATATTTTACATTCGGAGCATATGTCCGTCGCTCGGGGCGCTCCGTTATATTGACAGTCCGAGAGACTGTCGATAATGCTTCCTCATCCTCACAGCAGTGCACACGACCGCACATTGGCTACGTGACCTCGAGTATCCGATCAGTTTCGTCATTCAGTGATTCCACGGCGAACAGGTCACGCCATCTGGTAGCCAAGGGACATGAGGCCTATTCACTCCATATTAGTAGTGTGCACGGGGTAACGATCACGGAGCTTCCAGCGGCAATGCATCGTAGGACCGCTTCTCCACAGGCCTCAGTGACGGACATGCTATCCGAGTTAGCACAGTTTTTTCGCAGCATCCCAGCAATCGACAGTTTCTTGGTCGAATCAGGAATTATCCGACGGCGCTGGGTCGGTGCGGTCCGCGGTTGCATCAGGTACGGACGACCGAACGCTTTATAGGGTCCGACAGGATGGCGAAAGGGATTCGAAAGATTTCGAGTTTTCCCTTTCGTAGCATCGGAAGCTGCCATACATATCTTCCGGCATTATCTTCCAGTGATTGTTATTTCGGACTACATTGCTGCGATGTTGGATAAGAGACTTATAGCGTCATTGGACACGGAATTTTGGATCGGTTCAGGGACATTGTCCCTGACTTACCGACACAGTCCAATAATGTCATTACAACATGTGTATTTTTTGTCGACGCTATATATATATATAAGCCTGCTACCAAGCATGATAGTTTAGTTTCTTGTCCGCAATGCTCATTTCAGCCTTTTATCATTTATACGAATAATTTATTTTGGCAGAACAGGGCATACCGAGAGTTCATATGCGTCTAGACGGCGTGGTTAAAGACTGGAAATAATCTTTTTCGCCGTCTATGTCTTTTCCAACCACAATGTTGGAAACGACAATGATGTCTAATAGACTTAACTTAGACGCTTTATCATACGTAATCCACAAGTATTCAATCAGATTTGCTATCAATGGGAGTGCCCAATGATAATTTATTTACGACACAACTTGCTAATTATTTGCAGACGTATGTGTTTGCTTGTCCGGATCTCTGAGCTTATGTTGTTAACGCTCTATTGATCTAATAGGACGGAATGTTAGGATATGCGTATCCTCCGGCACTGTTGTTTCAGCAAGTATTGCTAAGATAAACAACCACTATACATTTCTGTTGATAGCAGCTCTGTCTTCACAGAGACCGTGGGTAAATTTACTCAGGTCTACTGTGGGACTTAACGCGAAAACTTCCTCCATGAGAGGATCTTTTTTCGCTGGGTAAAATCGTGTCATCTTTATCACAACCCACAAGGTCTCAACCTTCACGTATTCTGTTGTGTGGTCCTTATTGCATTGTAAGCATTGTACTGGATGAGCTTTGGACGCGATTTCTTTCTATAGGAGATCCTCTTCTTCGCTATTCTATGCGGCTAAAGTGGAGGCTCTTCCGTCGTTGATGTAGGGATCACTATGTTGATATTGTTGATTCCTCCATACTAGTCATTGCAAATGTTTAGTATACTTGTTTGACAAGATCTACTGCAGCCTGTTCTTATTAAGGTTATAGGTTTATGTTACCTCATACCTATGCACTCTATGATAGTTTACAATTGAGTCTTATGTCTCTTTATCTAAGTCGGTTAGTAACTTTTCGATAAATAGACTTAGAATCATTAGATTAAATTCCTATACGGAATTTAACTTCGGTTCTTATTTAACTAAGTTATCATTTGAGCCTCTGGAAACAGTAGTTTTCAAATTCTGACCTTTTAGACAGTAATTCTGTTGGCTTCTCTTTTACTGAAGAGTCAGTGAGTTTCATGCACTATCGGTGGATGATTTTCACTTTCGTAGTTTCGGAATCACTACTTCCTTTACTATTTAGGTTGGATTTTCGCATAGAGTCAGGCTACTAATTAATATCCGGAACCTATTGTTATTAAGGTCCTTCCGTCTTCGTACGGGCATAGGCCTTTACTCTGTTCGGTTAGAGTTTATGTATTTATAAACAGATATCTGTTTATTACTACGGGCGTAAGCTTCTTCTGTCTTTGATGTCTAATAGAAGGACGTTACGCTCCATTCTTTTGCGAATGGATTCAATTAACTATCGATACTGCTTATGGTATATCATTCACTCAGCAGTTGTGTTTGAGATTTCGGCTCATGAAGTAAGAGTTCTTCTACATCTTGGGCTTACATTAATAGTGTCGCTATTATAGATTTTTGAAGGCTGCTCATTGCGCTCAGCCATCCACATTCATGAATTTTTATCTCAGAAATATCGAGTCCATTTCTGGAGGCCTCTATTGTTAGGTCTATTATCTACTGCTCAGAATGTCATTTACTTAACAGTTGCTACTATAGCTAGGTAGGCTGTCTGTTTCGGCAGTGATTCCGTTCTGCTGCCCTCTTCGCTCTGGGCTATTTGACCCAGGGCAAGAAAAAGGGGGGGGGGGGGGGGGAGGGTGTTCCCTTGGGTCCCCTGTTTTACTATGAAAACAAGGGGATACCTCCTCCGGAGTTAGTAATTCTGAGCTGTTATTGGGATGGTTGTTTAGTGAGAAGTTTATGTTTTAAAAATTCATTTAGGTCTTAGTTTTTAAAGTATAGCTTTGAATATAGCACGTGTCAACGGGCATTATTATACAATCCTCAGACACTTTTAAGGAGTTTTAAGAGTCTCTATTCTCTAGACTTACTTTATTTATTGGCTTACTTTAAAAATTATTAGTATAAGGTTTATACTAGATATTAATAGAGTACATGGATGTATGATGCTCAATTTTGGAAGGTGTTGTATCTTTCTAATTTATCATAAATAAGAAAGATACATGTAAGGCCTAATACTTCTTTTTCCCTAGAGGGGATGACTCTATTTTATATAATTGAACGTATTCCATCTTGCTCTATGTCCTTGGCCCTCCAGCCTTTTTACTATTCAGCTATGTCTGGGTCATTGGTACAGTATAAAAATGTTAAAAAATTTATAGTAATTTATATATTTTTTATACTTACCAATGACCCAGACGGGGATGGCCCTCCCAGGAGTTGGGAACTCTTACCTCCCCGCTGAGTACATAGCGCTTACCAGGCACTGGTTATAAGAATGAATAATGGCGCCAATTTTGGAACGTCCTTGACACTGCGCATGCTCAGTAGAGGTGAAGTGTGGAGGGCCATTCAGGACATGTTTTCTTTGGTTTTAGATGCAAATTTTGGGGATTGGGGAGCAAAATTTGTGTTTGGCCCTATATTTTAAGAGTTAGCACCAGCTATGTCTGGGTCATTGGTATGTATAAAAAATATATAAATTACTATAAATTTTTTAACTTTTCTGATAGATTTTGCCTGAGCCAGAAGGGTTAGTGAGCTTCACACCCTCTCAGTTGATCCGGCCTTTTCAAGAGCTCCGCATTGTTACTTTACCACTGATTGTTCCTTTCTGGCCAAAAATCCGATGTCAGAAACTACTCAACCTCCAATCTGTATCAGGGCTCTTCCTTCTGCTGAGGGTAATTGCCCTTTGCTCTGTTCGGTTCGTGCAATTCGCATTTACCTCAACCAGACACAGTTCATTAGGAAAGACAGGAAAAGATTTCTTTCTCTTGCCCCTTGTTGACAGAAGATCTCTCCTCAATCCATTTCTAGATGGATTTGTCTTGCTATTTGCATGTCGTATGCTCGTCTAGCGACTGATGATTGTATTACCAATCGTTTTTCTGCCCACGAGATGCGTGCATTGTCTCCCTCCTGGGCTTATGCTAACTCCGTCAGTTGTCGGATTTTATGCAGGCAGCCTATTGGAGAAATGCTTCTACTTTCTCCACCTATCTGAGTCAGTTGTAGGAGCAGTCTGAGGACCTTTTTTTTCTTTAGGCCCTCTATTCTTCTGCTCTGGCTGTCATCACTCATAGCCATTAGGGTTCTTGCAAGGTCAGTTCCAGCTCTGTTCTTTGT
The DNA here is from genome assembly GCA_031216915.1 of Pictodentalium vernedei. NCBI lineage: Eukaryota > Metazoa > Mollusca > Scaphopoda > Dentaliida > Dentaliidae > Pictodentalium > Pictodentalium vernedei. The sequence goes on along the minus strand of CM062294.1, from coordinate 211,786,920 downwards.
TCTGTCCTTTCTGTCTGTGTGTCACACAGGACCATACGCCTCATCTCCCATTGTCATTTACTTATGGTTGAGATGCTATTGTTTATAGGCCTAGGGAACTCTTCTGTCCACGGTTCCAGCACAGTCGAGTTATTTTGGGGTTGATTATTTGATTCCATCCTCCTGTTGACTATTCAGCCTGTTGTAAACAATTGTAAGGTAGGTTGATAAGAAATTTAAAATTTTTATACTGTACGAATGACCCAGACATAGCTGGTGCTAATTCTCAAAAATCTAGGGCCAAACACAAATTTTGACCCCCAATCCCCAAAATTTGCATCTAAAACCGAAAAAATCATGTCCTAAATGGTCCTCCATACTTTTCCTCCACTGCGCATGCGCAGTGTCAAGGAGGTCTCGAAATTGGCGCCAATTATCATTCTTTGTTTGGCCCTTCATCAGTTCACATCTGACTGATATTTGTGCTTCTAAATCTCAGTTTAAATGATGCCAGACACATAAATATTAGAGAAATGGTGGATCTAAAGAGGAAATAGAAGGAGGAGAGGAAAAATGAGTGGCAGGAAATAATTAGGTCTGTAACCTGAAATTTTTTACTAAATTATGTTATGTTGCCTAATTTCGAGGCATGGGCCTGTTGTTGTCATTCTTGCTATAAAGTTACACTGCTTGTTCAGTGTTTTCTCTCTCCCTTTCCTTTAAGTCCCCCATGCTTTTGGCATATTTTCTGTAATATTATTACTAAAATTTTTTGGGAGTTTTAGCTGGGTAACAGAATGAATTCTGTTCTTTTCCCCATGTTTACGTCCTCACCAATGGGTGTTTAGGCGTAGTGTTCTGCATCTACCATCTGATGTTCTTTAGTTTCTTCCCTGGAAGTCTCTGTTTTGCATCAGATAGTGTGTCATTGGTAACTGATTTCGGGCCATGGTTATCAGTGCCTGGAGTCATGTTTCTGGTGTTTATACACTTCTTGTTTACATTGACAACGGTTTCTGTTGAGAGGGATTTTCTTGTCTTTGTATTAGCTTAATCATAACAAGATACATTATTATTATAAGTAAGCATTGCATTAATTTTTTTGTAATATTTTAAAAAATTTTGTCCACATTTAGGCTTTTTGGGATCCATTGGGGCTCAACGTTACTTTCAGAAACTTGAGCTTTTCAGAAAAAATATTTTTTCAAAAAATTTTTTTCATTTCAATTATTTTTTCTATATTAATGGATCATGTTATTATGTATCTTTGTTTTCAGGGGTTGGTGCGAGTACTAGAACTTTTTGTGTTCTTTTCACAATGAAAGGATATTGTTCAAATTGTAATAAGAGGAAATCTTCCTCTGACTTTCATAATCATTGTATTAATTGTAGTCAGTGTACTCGCACTAACTCCTGTTCAGTATGTGTCAATTGGGATGACAAACATTGGAAACGTGTGTCACGGTATGTTGTTAGTGGGGAAAAGGCCATGCCGGTCCTTTCTCCGCAGGGTCACTCTAGTTTATCAATCTCTATTTCAGAGGAACAAGAACAGGGTGATGTTTCCGTGATGTCTTCCAAAAGTGTGCCTCCGTCGTCACAGTTAAATGAAGAGCTAGCGGCAAAAGTGCTCATGGAAATACGTCAGTTGCCTAAGAGGTCCCTAGTAGGATCGACGGCATTGCCGTCCGCTAGCTCGCCCGGTGTAGCAACCATTCATCGAATGGCTCTGCAGCCGGGTTCGTCCGATGCAGTCCAGGAAGGAGATTTGGGTGATGCGAGCACTATAATAAGACAAAGTGCACACCCAGTGGCGACGGATCAGAGGAGAGAACGGAGGAAGCCTATTAGTCCGGTTCCTAGCTCGTCCAGGTCCACCCGGGCTGCGAGTGAGAGAGGTCCCTCTCTCGTACAACAACATCTGGGACCAGATGTTGTGGTACAAAACGTTTCGCATTCGGAGCATACGTCTGCCGCTCGGGACGCTCCGTTATATAGACAGTCCGGAGAGACTGTCGATAAGGCTTCCTCATCCTCACGGCAGCGCACATGACCGCACCTTGGCTACGTGACCACGGATATCCAGCCAGCTTCGCCGATCAGGGATTCCACGGCGACCAGGTCATGCCATCCAGTAGCCAGGGACACGAGGCCTGTAGACTCCGGACGTTCACATAAAAGAAGTATGCAGGAGTCAACGTACATGGAGCTTCCAGCGGCAAAGCAACGTAAGATTGCTACTCCACAGGCCTCAGTGACGGACGTGCTATCCCAAATAGCACAACTTATCGCAGCATCCCAGCAAACGACAGAATCTCTGTCGGATCAGGAATTATCCGACGACGCTGGGTCGGTACGCTCCGCCGAAGCATCGGGTACGGACGACCGAGAACTTCATAGGGTCCGACAGGATGGCGAAAGGGATTCGGAGGATTTGGAGCTTTCCCTTTCGGAACAACATAAACCTGCCGTAGATTTTATCCGGCATTACCTTCCAGAGGTTGTTCCGTCGGACCAGAATGCTGCGATGCCGGATAAGAGACTGATAGCATCATTGGACACAGAATTTTTTGATCGGTTCAGGGACATCGTCCCTGAGTTTCCGACACAGTCCAATAAGGTCACAAGAACATTTGAATTATTGAACGACGCTATTTATAAGCTTGCTACCAAAACGGCCAAGTCTGGTTTCTTATCCGCAAATGCCCTAAATCTGCCTTTCATCAATTCAAGGAATAAATTCGAAACGGCAGGACAGGGCATACCGAGAGTTCCTCTGCGTCTAGACGACGAGGCTGAAGACTTGGAATTGTCTATACCGTCGTCTATGTCAATTCCAACCACGACGTTGGAAACGACAATAATGTCTAACAGAGTTAACTTAGACGCCTTATCATACGCAGATCACCTTACTAAGGCGTTATCATTACGTCTTCAAGGGAAAGAATTCCAGGATATACAATTCTCATTAAGACTTCTTTCAAGGGCAGTAGCTTATTCCACGTATAACTCCGCCCTTTCAGTGGCAAACCTGGAGTTGGTTAGACGTGACGCAGCCCTAGCTACATCCACGCGCGTGGATGGTAAGGTGAAGAACTCTCTCAGAGTCGCTTCGGTCTCCGGGGAGCTTCTCTTCGACGGCAAGCTTTCAGCAATCTATGATAAGATAACTAAGAAAGCTTCGGATTCTCTGCTTTTCAAATCCGCTTCCAAAAAGCCGGATACAGCAGAAAAGAGTAAGACAGGCACTTCTGGGACAAGTACGCCCAAGAGAAGTTCCTATAGAGGTTCCTATGCGTCCTCTAGGTCTTATTCTAGAGACCGTCAAGGCAGCGACTCTCGTGGGGGACGTTCTTCTGGCCAAGATTACCGGTCAGACGTCCCTAGGTCGACGGGGCGAGGTTCGGGTCGAGAGGACATAGTTTCTCCTTCCGCAAGCCTCGCAGGTCCAGGAGGTAATGGTTTGAACCTCTATCGTGTTCCGGTAGGCGGAAGATTATCGAGTTTTATAAACGAGTGGGCATCAATTACGGACGACCCCTGGGTTCGAGGGGTAATTTCGGAAGGACTAAGAATATCCTTCAAACGAAAGCCTCCTTTAACTCGAAGTCCAAAATGGACTCAGCTTCCGTCGAATCCGCAGAAAAGAGACGCTCTTTTATCAGAAGTACAGTCTCTTCTGAAGAAGAACGTGGTAGAGGTCGTAGAAGACCAGGAATCACCGGGTTTCTACAGCTCGTACCGTCCAGTCATAGATCTGAGCTGGATAAACAAGCTGATCGTCGCTCCGAAGTTCAAAATGGAGACAATTTGATCAGTCAGAGCGAGTATTCGGGTGAACGACTATGCTACAAGCATAGATCTCAAGGATGCGTACTTTCACGTCATGGTACATCCGACATTCAGAAAGTGTCTACGCTTCGCAGTCCTAGGAGTTGTATATCAGTTCCGAGCGATGTGCTTCGGTTTGAACCTAGCGCCCTGGGCTTTCACTCGAATAATGAACTCTGTAATGATATATTTCCGAGCTCATTCGTCTGCGGTAACGTCGGCCTACCTGGACGACATTCTTCAGAGGTACGGCAACGAGTTAACGCTTCAGAACGATGTGCAGAATCTGATTCTATTACTCCGACATCTCGGTTTTATAATAAACGAGGAGAAGTCGGATCTGGTGCCGTCCAAGTCATTCACTCATCTGGGAATGAGCTTCGAGACGCACAACAATCTCGTTCGTCTGCTGTTAACCAGAGCGAAATTAATCAATTGTTATGCTCGCTATTGTCTTCACTCAGACAAAGTCACAGCGAGAGAGTTCATGAGACTGATAGGTCTGTGCGGAGCCGCTGCGGATCTCATTCCGCTGGGGCGGTTACGCACTCGTCCTCTCCAAATTTTCTTGACTCAGAATTGGAGTGTAAAGATTCATTCGCTCGATATAGACATTCTCTTGTCAAATCAAGTGAAACAAGAGATTCAGACTTGGGCAAACATTCAGTGGTTGACTCAGGGAGTCCCACTGCAGTTGCCGGATCCGAGTTTTACGATTATGACGGATGCCAGTCAAACAGGTTGGGGTGCAACATTGATCCCAATGGATTCGAAGTGCCAGGGTCTTTGGGATCCGCAGTTCCTTGGCAAGCACATAAACATCAAGGAAATGATGTCAATTTGGCTTGCACTACGTCATTGAATGAACATTATTCAGAAAGCACATGTCCAAATCCTGTCCGACAATACGACAGTAGTAGCATATATTCGGAACCAGGGAGGCACTCATTCCGTTCCGTTATTCAATTTAACGGAAAGAATCCTTCTGTTTGTTCTAGAACACCAAGTTCTACTTTCGGTCCGTCATATTCCGGGTCGTCTGAATGTATTAGCAGACTCCCTTTCACGGAAGGGTCGCTTGTTGCCGTCAGAATGGACTCTCAACAAACAGGTATTCAATCAGATTTGCTACCAATGGGAGCGGCCAATGATAGACTTATTTGCGACACAACTCAACAATCGGTTGCAGACGTATGTGTCTCCATGTCCGGATCCCCGAGCATATGCAGTAGACGCTCTATCGATCTCGTGGGACAGAATGATAGGATATGCGTATCCTCCAGCGCCGTTGATTCAGCAGATATTGCTAAAGATAAAACAATCTCAATGCAAAATTCTATTGGTAGCATCTCTGTCTCCACAGAGACCGTGGATAAATCTACTCAGGTGTCTGCTGTGGGACTTACCTCGAAAACTTCCTCCACGAGAGGATCTTCTTTCGCAGGGGAAATCGCGTCAACTACATCACAACCCGCAAGGTCTCAACCTTCACGTATTTCCGTTGTGCAGTACTTCTTGCACGGCATGCATTTTACAGGACGAGCAGTGGACGCGATTTCTAACTGTAGGAGGACCTCCTCTTCGCTAAACTATGCGGCTAAGTGAAGGTCTTTCGTCTTTGGTGTAGGGATCATTCTGTTGATATTTTTGATCCCTCCATACCAGACATTGCAAACTTTCTAGTATACTTGTTTGACGAGATCAAACTGCAGCTTGTTACTATTAAAGGTTATAGGTCTATGTTATCTGATACCTATGCACACTATGATAGTTTACAAATTGGATCTAATGTCTCTTTATCTAAATTAGTTAGAAACTTCTCGATAAATAGACCTAGAACCCTTAGATTAATTACTAAATGGAATTTAGCTTGGGTTCTTCTTAAACTAAAAGAAAAGCCATTTGAGCCTCTTGAGACAGTAGATTTCAAATTCTTGTCTTATAAGACAGCATTTCTCTTAGCTTTCTCTTCTGCTAGAAGAGTCAGTGAGCTTCATGCACTATCTGTGGACGATTCTCACTATCGTAGTGTCGGGAACACTATTACCTTTCCTACTAATGTTGGATTTTTGGCTAAGAATCAGGTTCCTAATAAATATCCGGAACCTATTGTTATTAAGGCCCTTCCGTCTTCAGACGGGCATAGGCCTTTACTCTGTCCGGTTAGAGCTTTACGTATTTATAAACGAAGATCTCAGTTTATCAGAAAGGGACGAAAACACTTCTTTCTGTCTCTGATGTCTAATAGAAAGGACATTATGGTCCATTCTATTGCTAGATGGATTCAATTAACTATCCGTACTGCTTATGATAATCTATCTTCAACTCAGCAGTCTGTGCTTAAGATTTCGGCTCATGAAGTAAGAGCTCTTTCTACATCTTGGGCTTACGCAAATAGTGTTGCTATTACAGATTTAATGAAGGCTGCATATTGGTCTCAGCCATCCACATTCACAAATTTTTATCTCAGAAAAATTGAGTCTATTTCTGGAGACCTGCATTGTTTAGGTCCGTTATCTGTTCAGAATGTCGTCCACTAAACAGTTGCAACTCTAGTTATGCAGGCTTTATGTTCTAGCAGTGACTCCGTCCTGCTGCCCTCTTCGCTCTGGGCTATTTGACCCAGGGCAAGGGGAAGGGGGGGGGGGGAGGGTGTTCCCTTAGGTCACCTGCTTTATAGTGAAAAGCAAGGGGATACCTCCTCCGGAGTCAGTAATTCTGAGTCGTTACCGGGATGGTTTTAAAGAGTAAAGTTAATGTTTAAAATTCATTCATGTCATATTTTTAAAGTGTAGCTCGGTGTGAAGCATTTGTATATGTCACGTGTCAAACGGGCATTAATATACAATCCTCGGACACTTTTAAAGAATATAAAGAGTCTCAATTCTCTGGACTAACTTTATTTATTGGCTTACTTTAAAAATAATTAGTATAAAGGGTTATACTGGATGTTAATAGAGAACATGAATGTTATTATGCTCAATTATGGAGGGTGTTGTGTCTTTCTAATTTATCATAAATAAGAAAGATACATGTAAAGCCTAATACTCCTTTTCTCCTCAAGGGGATGACTCTATTATATATAGTTGAGCTTATTGGATTTTCCTCTATGTCCTAGGCCCTCCATCCTTTTTACTATTCAGCTATGTCTGGGTCATTGGTTCAGTATAAAAATGTTGAAAAATTTATAGGAATTTATATATTTTTTATACTTACCAGTGACCCTCATACCTCCCCGCTGAGTACATAGCGCTGACCAGGCACTGCTTGTAAGAATGATAATTGGCGCCAATTTCGAGACCTCCTTGACACTGCGCATGCGCAGTGGAGGAAAAGTATGGAGGACCATTTAGGACATGATTTTTTCGGTTTAGATGCAAATTTTGGGGATTGGGGGGCAACATTTGTGTTTGGCCCTAGATTTTTGAGAATTAGCACCAGCTATGTCTGGGTCATTGGTAAGTATAAAAAATATATAAATTACTATAAATTTTTTAACTTTTATAGTAAATTTCCTTTCTTATTATACCTACCGCAATTGTTTACGTTGAGGCCCTCCCATCTTCTTTTTCGGGTAAGAATCCTCCCTCCCCGCTAATGACACAACTCCAATGTTGGCAGATTCAGTAGAATGACACGTTGGTTATACATCTGTGCACTGGTTCCAGAAGCCATGGATTAGTACAAGGAGAAGAGTGACCCCTACTGGGTGTGCGCCGGTCGAACTCGACCCACTTTTGGCTTATTTTTTCTTGGTGCTTTTGCACCACTTTTCTTTCCCAAATCGCGTGGGAAAGAAGAAAATAGAGAGTATTTTTCCGAGTTGGGGACTTCCACTGTAGTGCAAGGCTGTTGTAAACAATTGCGGTAGGTATAATAAGAAAGGAAATTTACTATAAAATTTAAATATTCGTCAAAAGTGTAGAGGACCATTTCAACGAGCTGCAAGAACCAAGTACCACAGACCACCAGGCAGGCAGGCTGCGGACTTAGTCTATATATACACTTCTTAACCGAGGACTGCGATCATGCCCATATCACCAAAGTGGCAAGCTGTACTTGCCTGAAGACCCACAATTACAGCACCACCTGATGTACCCTCTGACTGGGATTGCCGAAGTTAGACTTTCCTTGTCGAAGAGGGCAGTGCACCAGTTCAACGACCAACACAACGCATGCAATAGACTTTACTTGCCTGTAGATCCATGTAGAAACATACTACAACTCATCACCCGGTGAGCTGTGGACCAGGACTTGGTAACCTCCTTTGCGGCTATTGGGTGTGGATGGTACCACTGTACTTCTAAAAAGACCCTAAAGGTTAACTAACCCCACATTGTCCAAGTACACAGAAGCTGTTTGACAACTACATTTGATTACCAGAGTCTTTTATAGCCTTGAAACAGAACCTGCCTATGGTTGTAAGCCAGCACTGATAAACTTTTGGGGTTCCCATGGTGATAGGGTGGAGGTTATTTGAATTTAAATATTGAGGTCTGTCGAAGAATAACTCAGACAACCTCTGATTGCCCAAGAGATGCCACTTGGGGCAGTCACTTCCACCCTCACCCTCACCTCCACCCCATTTGTCTACCTCTGGTACCGGGATAATAGTTCAATAAATAAATTTCTGGAAATCAGTGTTTGTCTCAGTAATTCTCTGACAGATCACCATATTCCCCTCCCCCCCCCCCCCCCACCACCACTAGCACACAAAACAAAAATGTATCAGTGCTGGTTTACAGTCGTTGACAAATTCTGTTTTATTGTTAAAAAGAACTTTGTAATGAATACTTGAAGTAAGAGTGCTCTAAAGTGGCCAGCGTAATTTTCAATACTTACATAAATTTGTCTTTATGTTGAATTTTTATATTCAGTCACATGTGCCAAGTGGCCTTAAACAGAAATAATCAAACAGGTTCTGATCAATTGGAACATTACAATTTACTGGATAGTGTTTTTAAACACTATCCAACAAGTTATAAGCAATGGTTGAAGTAACTCTGCTAGTCGAAATTGAGCTTTCACCTATCGTATCGGAAAATCCTCACAGCATTTACACACAAATTGACATTCATTTTTTTTCTCTCATACAAATTCGCTTTCAGCAAAGTGGTTTATGATCCCATTATTGGAATGAGCTACCAGCGGGAATCCTGGGAAGTAAAACAGTGCCTGTTTACTGTGGTAAACACACTCTCCTTTACCGGTAAAATAGGACCTGGTCACCAATACCCAGGGTGGAAGTCTTCTGAAGTGGGCAACATGGGTATAAACATTTGGCAGGACATGACTTTATTATACCACCCACTTGAAAAGTGGGCGGTATATAGCATTCATGGTGTCCGTACTTACGTACTTCCGTACTTCCGTACGTCCGTACGTCCGTGACGCTTTGGGGGTACACATCTGCTATCCGCTACTCCTCTTAAACCAGTGGGTGGATTTCATTGAAACTTACAGGCATTCTTTTATATACATTCTAGATGTGCACCTCCTATTTTACTTTCAGGTATTTTTTTTTTTACTCTGTCCCAAAGGTCTTAATGAACTTAGCCAAATTGTTGTGACGCTTTGTGGGGGGTACACACCTGCTATCTGCTACTCCGTCCGTACGTCCGTGACGCTTTGGGGGTACACATCTGCTATCCGCTACTCCTCTTAAACCAGTGGGTGGATTTCATTGAAACTTACAGGCATTCTTTTTCTTTCAGATATTTTCATATTCCGACATACGTCCGTCCGTCCGTTATGCTGTAGTGGTGTTACGCTTTGGGGAGGGGGGGAGGGTACACATGTGCTATCCGCAACTCCTCTTAAACCAGTGAACGGATTTCATTGAAACTCTCAGACCTTCTTTTACATACATTGAAGATGTGCTCCTCCTATTTTGTTTTCAGATATTTTCTTTTTTACAGTTTCCCATATTGACAAATGAAGTTTGTCAAATTCAGTTGACATTCTGTACAGATCTGCTATCCGCAACTCCTCTTAAACCATTGGAAGATTTCATTGAAACTTTCAGACATTCTTTTACATATATTGAAGATGTGCACCTGCTGTTTGTTTTCAGATATTTCCATTTTGAGGGTTTCCCATATTTAAAAATGGGCTTTGTCAATTCAAGCTTGCGTGGTGGGGGGTGTTGACCTTTGCTATCCACGACTTCTTTTAAACTAGCGAATAGATTTCAATGAAACCTTCAAACATTGGTGTCAGTGTTTGTGCTCTCTACATTGAACACACTTTTACTGTTGTAAAATGTTTCTTGGTGGGAGTGGGTGGTATCATTTAGTGAGCAGTGCTCACAATTTTTCTAGTTTTAATGTTGCTGTCACCATTAGCCATTGTAATACAATGTGACCTTAAACACCAATAAATAATGATAACTTGGAATGAGCTTGCTGAGCTCATGTCCGAGGTGGGGTCTTTAGCTAAATTGCAAAAGATAAATAAAAATATTTACTGATTAGAAAAATATTTTGTGTATGTCAGTTCTTTTTATTTTAGAAAAAAAGGTTAATATAGCTTTAACAGAGCAATGGAAAAATGTTAAGTTGATGGATGTTTTTATGTATGGAGAGAGTCAAATAAGATGATCAGCGGGATGATGCCACTATCAATACTGGGACCAAATATACCATCCAACCCCACTGTCGACGGCACTTGACTCCTTACTATTGATATTCCGATTTTTCTTTGGCGGCCGTGGAGATAAAGACTGTTTGTTCTGTCCGTTACTTTGAAAGTGGGGAGTCACTTCATCATCTGTTTTTTGTTTTTAAATCAGACATTCTCTCTCTAGCACAGCTTCCGCCGCAGGTCAGGTTCCGCCGTGATCTAGTTTAAAAGTGTGCCATGAGTGTTCCATAGAAGAATTAATATTGAAAAGTATTTGTGCCGTGAGAGTTCCATGGCAGAATTAATTTTAAAAGTATTTGTGCCATTAGTATTCAACGGCAAAATTAATATTTAAAAGTAAGTTTTACTGGTGAGTATTCTATGGCAGAATTAATATTTAAAAGTAAGATTTGCTGTGAGTATTCCACGGCAGAATTAATATTTAAAAGTATGTTGTGCCATGAGGTTTTCTACGGCTGAATTAATATTTAAAAATTAATTTTGCTGTGGCATTTGTGGGCCACCGTATTATTCAGTACACAGGAATATTTTTGAAGATGATATTGTTGATGAATCCGAGCTGCAGATAGACTGTAACAAAGTAGTAATTTTAAACAGCGGTATTCACATACCAGATACCTGTGTGAATATACAGTTTATATCAGAATCCCCTCAGTTTTCCTTCAATTTCACAAAAAAATAGAACTTCAGTGTCTGATACTAGAAAATTACCATGTACGGTAGGTGTGCTACCACTTGGTAAAACATTTTCTGATGTATATGCCCCCATAAAAGTGAAGAAGATTCTAGAAGAAAAAATGCCTATTCTTGTAGAATAATTGATTTTTTTTCTTTTACAGTATATATTTATTTATGCTGGTTTAGATAAAAAATAGAATTCATCTCCATTTTACAGAAACAAATATTAGTATTTTGTATTCTGGCTGAGATGACAGTTGCTTTTTATTTGACTCCTCAAAAAAGTTATTCCAAAACATAGCAGAAGTTTTGCCTTTTCAAACCACTGCAGGTGTATGTGTTTAGCATAATGGTCCATTGTAGTTCCTTATCACATCCAGTGCAACTGTTACCACCAAGGTCAGGGTCACCCTAAAACCCATAATGCAGAAACTGACCTTGTCAGCTAGATCTTCCAGTTAATTAGAGTGTTTAATGATAGGTTTATCCTGCATGTTTTGGAGGCCCCAAAAGTGTCATAAGATCCTAATTTAGAACACCTGTTTGGTGTAACCAGCATACTATATCCAGTGTAAATTATAGGACCGAAGTTTGATAATATTTCTATTCTACCACTGGAATATCTATGTTGAGAATTCTATCGAACATCAGAAGTGATATTAATTCCTTATAAACTTCCTCCCATCTCTTGCCTATATTGTGCTTGTGGTTCCATACTTCCAGCCACGTCATGATCAGTACCTCCTGTTTGCCCTCCCTCACTTGTTTAGAAATGAGTATCTCAAGTTTGTGGTCTTTTCTTTGACTGTTGACCATAAACAATTGAGTCAAACAAGGCTACAAAGTGGTCCCAGTGTCATCTGACAACCAAACATTTCTAGATAATGTTGATGAGGTCACAAGATGTATTACGTATTACTTGAACACTGAAAGTTGAGATTAAATAAGATTAGAAGTTTGAGCTACGAGATGAATTACAATACGAATTATGCAAGCAACCAGATTTTCCATTATTTCAGAACAAAACGGCATTAAATCCACCAACAATTTAATTTAAAACTTTTGAATTTCTCAATTTCAGTGTTTGTTCAAGTTGCATATGTTCATAGGTTCAATATTGATTTCTCTATTCGAACTGCCAGCAAGTGGAGCACATTTGGTCTGTTCTTGTAGATTTTTAGTTATTCTCTTCATGGAGAACTGGATCCAGATATACTGAAAATAATTTAATACCATTGACTTTAATGTTTTGCTGCCATCACAGAATGAGCATAGATGTTGGATTAATAACAGTCAATCAATTAAGCCCAAGTCGATCAGTCAAATTTGATTACTTCAAAACTTTTTGTGACTTCATACATATTTGTTTTAATGCTTGTGGAAGGCTTTAATTCAACACTCGTCGATTATATACCCAAGGAACCATTTGGAGGATTGTTGTTATATTACTGTAGCTGTGATATCTGGTTATGTCATTGCTGTGTATGCACACAATTACAAACTTGCCAAACCACAGATCCAGCTGGTAGTGACAGTGAGAAGGATTTACCAAGTATAATGGCCATACACGACCACCAGTCAAATTTTATATATTTTTAATACTGTACCAATGACCCAGACTTAGCTGGTGCTAACTCTAAAATATTCAGGGCCAAACACAAATTTTGCCCCCCAATCCCCCAAATTTGCATCCAAATCAAAAAATCTAATGTCCTATATGGTCCTCCATACTTTTGCCTACTGCGCATGCGCAGTGTCCAGGAAGTACCGGAATTGGTGCAAAATGCTCATTCTTTGTTTGGCCCTTCTATCAGTAACATCTCACTGATATCTGTGCTTATAATCTCAGTTAAAATGATGCCAGACACAAAATCATGATGGAAATGGTGGATCCAAGGATGAAATAAGAGGATGAGAGGAAGAAACAGTGGATGGATGTGTTCAGGGCTGTAACTTATAATATTTTTATACTGTACCAATGACCCAGACATAGCTGGTGCTAACTCGTAAAATATAGGGCCAAACACAAATTTTGCCCCCCAATCCCCCAAATTTGCATCTAAAACCAAAGAAAACATGTCCTGAATGGCCCTCCACACTTCACCTCTACTGCGCATGCACAGTGTCAAGGACGTTCCGAAATTGGCGCCATTAATCATTCTTAGTTTGGCCCTTCATCAGTTAACATCTGACTGATCTTTGTGCTTGTAAATCTCAGTTTAAATGATGCCAGACACATAAATATTAGTGAAATGGTGATTCTAAGGAGGATAGAGAAGGAGGAGAGGAAAAATGTGTGACAGAATATTATCAGGGCTGTAACTTAAAATTTTTTAATGTAATTATGTTAAGTTACCTATTTTCGAGGCAGCAGCCATTTTGTTGTCATTCTTGTTATTTAGTTACACTGATTTTTCAGTGTTTTCCCCTCTCCCTTTCCTTTAAGTCCCCTCTTGCTATTCTCCCATGCTTTTGGCATAGTTTCTGTAATTATTATTACTAAAATTTCTTTGGAGTTTTAGCTGAATAACAGAATGAATTCTGTTCTTTTCCCCATGTTTACGTCTTCACCTATGGGTGGTTAGGCATTGTGTTCTGCATCTACCATCTGATGTTCTGCAGTTTCTTCCCTGGAAGTCTCTGTTTTGCATCAGATAGTGTATTTTTGGTAACTGATTTCGGGCCTGGATGCAAGGAGTCTTATTTTAGTGTTTTTACACTCATTGTTTACATTTACAACAGCCCTCTGTGTGAGGGGGGGATTTCTTGAAAATAATATCTTGATGTTAATTTAATCATTACTAGATACATTATTATTGTTCGTAAGTGTTGCATAAATTGTTTAAAATATTTTTAAATTTTTTGTCCACACTTAGGCTTGGGATCCATTGGGGCTCAACGTTACTTTTCAGAAACTTGGGCTGTTCTGAAAAAATATTTTTTCAAAATATTTTGATTTCAATTATTTTTTCTATGTTAATGGATCATATTATTATTATGTATTTTGATTGTCAGGGGTTGGTGCGAGTACCAGGACTTTGTTTTCTTTTCACATTGAAAGGATTTTGATCAATTGTAATAAGAGGAAGTCTTCCTCTGACTTTTATAATCATTCTTTATGTAGTCAGTGTACTCGCATTAACTCCTGTTCTGTATCTGATGATTTCGATGACAACATGGGAAGCGTATGTCACGGTATGTTAGTGGGGAATTGGACATTCCGGTCCTTTCCCCGCAGGGTCACTCTACTTTATCAATTTCTATTTCAGACGATCAAGATTAGGATGATGTATCTGTGATGTCTTCCAACAGTGTGCCTCCGTCATCACAATTAATGAAGGGCTAGCGGAAAAGTGCTCATGTAAATACACCAATTGCCTAAGAGGACCCTAGTAGGTTCGACGGCCTTTGACGTCCGCTAGCTCGCCCGGTGTAGCGTCCATTCATCGAATGGTTCGGCAGCCGGGTTCGTCCGTTGCGGTCTAGAAGGAGTTTTGAGGTGATGCGAGCACTATAAATCAACCAAATGCACACCCAGTGACGGCAGATTAGAGGGAGAACGGAGGAAGCCTTTTAGTCCGGTTCATAGCTCGTTCTGGTCCATCCGGACGATGAGCGAGAGAGGCCCCTCTCTCGTACAGCAACATCTGGCCCCAGATGTTGTGGTACAAAATGTTTCGCATTCGGAGCATACGTCCGCCGCTCGGGACGCTCCGACATATAGTCAGTCCGGAGAGACTGTCAATAAGGCTTCCTCATTCTCATGGTAGCGCACACGACCGCTCTTGGCTACGTGACCTCGGATATCCAGTCAGCTTCGCCAGTCAGAGAATCATCGGCGACCAGGTCACACCATCCAGTAGCCAGGGACACAAGGCCTGCAGACTCCGGACGTTCGCATAGGAAAGTGTGCGGGAGTCAACGTACACGGAGCTTCCGGCGGCAATGCATCGTAAGACCGCTACTGCACAGGCCTCGGGGACGGACGTGCTATCCTAATAAGCACAGCTTATCGCAGCATCCCAGCAACAACTGAATCTGTCGCATAATGTTTTATCAGACGATGCTGGGTCGGGACGCTCCGCGGAAGCGGGTACGGACGTCCGAAAATTTCATCCGGTCCGACGGGATACCGAAAGGGATTCGGAGGATTTCTAGCTTTCCCTTTCGGAACAACATATGCTGTTGTGTATGTCATCTGACTTTATCTTCTACAGGTTCTTTCGTCAGACCAGAATGCTGCAATGCCGGATAAGAAACTGATAGCGTCGGTGGACGGTGCATTAGAGGAGAGAACGGAGGAAGCCTTTTAGTCCGGTTCCTAGCTCGTCCAGGTCCATCCGGATTGCGAGCGAGAGAGGCCCCTCTCTCGTACAACAACATCTGGCCCCAGATGTTGTGGTACAAAATGTTTCGCATTCGGAGCATACGTCCGCCGCTCGGGACGCTCCGATATATAGTCAGTCCGGAGAGACTGTCAATAAGGCTTCCTCATCCTCATGGTAGCGCACACGACCGCTCTTGGCTACGTGACCTCAGATGTCCAGTCAGCTTCGCCAATCAGAGAATCATCGGCGACCAGGTCACACCATCCGGTAGCCAGGGACACGAGGCCTGCAGACTCCGGACGTTCGTATAAGAAAGTGTGCAGGAGTCAACGTACACGGAGCTTCCAGCGGCAAAGCATCGTAAGACCGCTACTGCACAGGCCTCGGTGACGGACGTGCTATCCCAAATAGCACAGCTTATCGCAGCATCCCAGCAACAACAGAATCTCTGTCGCATTATGTATTATCCGACGACGCTGGGTCGGGACGCTCCGCAGAAGCAGGTACGGACGTCCGAGAATTTCATCCGGTCCAACGGGATGCCGAAAGGGATTCGGAGGATTTCGAGCTTTCCCTTTCAGACCAACATGAGCTGCTTCGTATGTCATCTGACTTTATCTTCTAGAGGTTCTTTCGTCGGACCAGAATGCTGCGATGCCGGATAAGAAACTGATAGCGGCGGTGGACTCAGAAATTTTTGGTTCGGTTCAGGGACATCGTCCCTCAGTTCCGACATAGTCCAATAATGTCACACAAACTTTCGAATTATTGAACGACGCTATATATTTATTATTATATGCTTGCTATTACCAAGCATTTCTGGTTTCTTGTTCGCAAAGTTACGGAGATGTCTTTCAAAAGTGTGCCTCTGTCGTCATAGTTAATGAAGAGCTAGCGGCAATAAGTGCTCATGGAATATGTCTATCGCCTAAGAGGTCCCTTGTAGGATCAACGGAGTGACATTCGCGAGCTCACCCGGTGTAGCGTACATTCATCGAATGGTTCGGCTGCCAGGTTCGTCCGTTGCGGTCTAGGAAGGAGATTTGGGTGATGCGAGCACTATAATTACTTTAGTACTCACCCAGTGACGGCGGATTGAGGACAGATCGGAGGAAGCCTGTTAGTCCGGTTCCTGGCTTGTGCAGGTCCGTCCGGGCTGTGAGCGAGAGAGGTCCCTCTCTCGTCCAACAACATAGGGGACCGCATGTTGTGGTTCAGATATTTTACATTCGGAGCATATGTCCGTCGCTCGGGATGCTCCGTTATATTGACAGTCCGAGAGACTGTCGATAATGCTTCCTCATCCTCACAGCAGTGCACACGACCGCACATTGGCTACGTGACCTCAAGTATCCAATCAGTTTCGTCATTCAGTGATTCCACGGCGAACAGACACGCCATCCGGTAGCCAAGGGACCTGAGGCCTATACACTCCGTTCCCTCGCATATTAGTAGTATGCACGGGGTAACGATCACGGAGCTTCCAGCGGCAATGCATCGTAGGACCGCTTCTCCACAGGCCTCAGTGACGGACGTGCTATCCGAGTTAGCACAGTTTTTTCGCAGCATCCCAGCAATCGACAGTTTCTTGGTCGAATCAGGAATTATCCGACGGCGCTGGGTCGGTGCGGTCCGCGGTTGCATCAGGTACGGACGACCGAACGCTTTATAGGGTCCGACAGGATGGCGAAAGGGATTCGAAAGATTTTGAGTTTTACCTTTCGTAGCATCGGAAGCTGCCATACATATCTTCCGGCATTATCTTCCAGTGATTGTTATTTCGGACTACATTGCTGCGATGTTGGATAAGAGACTTATAGCGTCATTGGACACGGAATTTTGGATCGGTTCAGGGACATTGTCCCTGACTTACCGACACAGTCCAATAATGTCATTAGAACATGTGTATTATTTATCGACGCTATATATATATAAGCCTGCTACCAAGCATGATAGTTTAGTTTCTTGTCCGCAATGCTCATTTCTGCCTTTTATCATTTATACGAATAATTTATTTTGGCAGAACAGGGCATACCGAGAGTTCATATGCGTCTAGACAGCGTGGTTAAAGACTGGAAATAATCTTTTTCGCCGTCTATGTCTTTTTCAACCACAATGTTGGAAACGACAATGATGTCTAATAGACTTAACTTAGACGCTTTATCATACGTAATCCACCTTACTGAGGCGTTATCATTACGTCTTCAAGAGAAAGAATTCCGGGATATGATCCTCAATGTGATTTCTTTTGAGGGCAGTAGTTTGTTCACGTATAACTCCGCCCTTCAGTGGCTGCTTGGAGTTGGTTAGACGTAACGCAGCCCTAGCTACATCCACGCGCATGGATAGTAAGGTGAAGAACTCTCTCAGAGTCGCTTCGTTCTCGGAGAAGCTTCTCTTCGACGGCAACTTTTCAGCAATCCATGAATTGCTTGATTTACACGTTCTCTTGTCTATCTAGTGTAGCAAGAGATTCAGACTGGGGCAAACATTCGGTGGTTGACTCAGAGACTGCCACTGCAGTTGCCGGATCCGAGTTTTATAATTATGACGGTTGCCAGTCAAACAGGTTGGGATATAATATTGATCCCAACGGCTTCGAAGTGCCAGGGTCTTTGGGTTCCGCAGTCTCTAAGCAAGCACTTATCTTCCACGGAATAATGTATTTTTATACTGTACCAATGACCCAGACTTAGCTGGTGCTAATTCTAACAAAACCAGGGCCAAACACAAATTTTGCCCCCCAATCCCCAAAATTTGCATCCAAAACAAAAAGAAATCATGTCCTAAAGGACCTCCATACTACGCCTCTACTGCGCATGTGCAGTGACGCAGACGTCCCGAAATTGGCGCCAATTATCATTCTCTGTTTGGCGCTTCATCAGTCAACATCTCACTGATCTTTGTGCTTGTAAATCTCAGTTTAAAGGATGCCAGACACGTAATTTTTGGAGAAAATGTGATTCTAAGGAGGATAGAAGGAGGAGAGGAAAAAGAAGTGACAAAAAATAATCAGGGCTGTACTTAAAATTTTTTGATGAAATTATGTTAAGTTGCCTATTTTCGAGGCATGGGCCTCTTGTTGTCATTCTTGCTAAATGTTGCACTGCTTATTCAGTGTTTCCTCTCCCCTAGCCTTCTAAAGTCCCCCCTTGCAATTCTCCCATGCTTTTGGCATATTTTTGAGAAAGTTCATTTCTAAAATTTCCTGGGAGAGTTGCTTGGTTACAGAATGTTTTCTGTTATTTTCCCCATAGTTACGTTTTCACCCATGGGTGTATAACGTTGTGTTCTGCATCTTCCATCTGATGTTCTGCAGATTCTCCCCTGGGAGTCTCTGTTTTGCATCAGATAGAGTGTAATTTTGATGACTGATTCCGGGCCAGTTTTTTCAGTGCCTGGAGTCATGTTTTCTGGTGTTTTACACTGTTTGTTTACATTGGCAACAGTCTTTTTTGAGGGGGGCTGTTTGCCTTTGCTGTAGTTTGTCTCACTATAAGATACATTTATATTATCCGTAAGTGTCTCATTAATTATTTTATATAAATTTAAAATTTTTGACCACACTTTGCCATCGGATCCATCGGGGCTCAACGTTACTTTTCAGCAACTTGGGCTTCGCTGAAAAAATATTTTTTCAAAATTATTTTGATTTGCAATTGTTTTTTCATTTATTAATGGATCATGTTATTATGTATCTTTGTGTCAGGGGTTTTTGCGAGTAACTAGGACTTGTTGTTGTCCTTTCACAATGAAGGGACATTGTTCAAATTGTAATAGGAAGAAATCTTCCTCTGACTTTCATGATCATTGTATTAATTGTAGTCAGTGTTCTCGCATTAATCTCTGTCCTATATGTGAATATTGGGATGAGAAACATTGGAAACGTGTGTCACGATATGTTGTTTCTGGAGAAAGGGCTATGCCGGCTCTTTCTCCGCAAGGTCACTCTACTCTGTCAGTTTCTATTTCAGAGGAACAAGAACAGGGTGATGTTTCCATGTTATCTTCTACAAGTGTGCGTCCGTCGTCACAAATGAATTCAGAGCTAGCGGCAAAAGTGCTCATGGAGATTAGACAAATGTCGTCCGCTAGCTCGCCCGGTGTAGCGTCCATTCACCGAATGGTTCGGCAGCCGGGTTCGTCCGATGCGGTCCAGGAGGAAATTTTGGGTGATGCGAGCACTATAAACATAATAGATGCACACCCAGTGACGGCGGATAGTAAGCGAGAACGGAGGAAGCCTTTGAGTCCGGTTCCTAGCTCGTCCAGGTCCAGCCGGGCCGCGAGCGAGAGAGGCCCCTCTCTCGTACAACAACATCTGGGTCCAGATGTTGTGGTACAAAATGTGTCTTTAGCGGAGCATACGTCCGTCGCTCGGGACGCTCCGTTGTATAAGCAGTCTGCAGAGACTGTTAAGGCTTCCTCTTCTCGTCAGCGCACACGACCGCACCTTGGCTGCGTGACCGCCGATATATTACCAGCTTCGCCGATCAAGGATTCTTCGGCGACCAGGTCACACCATCCGGCAGCCAGGGATTCGAGACCGATGGACTCCGGACGTTCGCATAGGAAAAGTATGCGGGAGCCATCTGATGCGGAGATGCCCTCGGCGAAGCAGCGAAAGACTGCGCCTCCGCAGGTCTCGATGCCGGACATTCTTGTGCAGATAGCACAGCTTATCGCAGCATCCCAGCATCCGACAGAAACGGTGTCGGATCGAGAATTATCCGACGGCGCTGGGTCGGTATGCTCCGCTGAAGCATCGGGGGCGGACGACCGGGAACATCATGAGGTCCGACTGGATGGTGAAAGGGATACGGATGACTTGGAGCTATCCCTTTCGGAACAACATAAAGCTGCCGTGGACTTCATCCGGCACTTTCTCCCTCAAGTTGTTCCGTCGGGCCAGACTGCTGCGGTTCCGGACAAGAGGATTATAGCGTCATTGGACTCTGAATTTTTTGAGCGGTTCAGGGACATCGCTCCCGAGTTTCCGTCGCAGTCCAATAATGTTGCAAGAACATTTGAATTATTGAACGACGCTATATTTAAACTTGCTTCCAAGACGGGGAAAGCAGGTTTCTTGTCCGCTAATACTCTCAACCTGCCTTTCATTAATGCAAGGAATAAATTCGATACGGCAGGACAGGGTATCCCGAGAGTTCCTCTGCGTATGGACGACGAGGCGGAAGACTTAGAGCTATCATTACCGTCGTCGGCTTCTATTCCAACCGCGGTGTTGGAAACAGCTATTGCGTCTAACAGAGCCAATTTAGATGCCTTATCTTACGCAGATCACCTTACTAAGGCGTTATCACTGCGCCTTCAAGGGAAAGAGTTTCAGGATATACAATCCTCTTTAAGACTTCTTTCAAGGGCAGTAGCTTATTCCACGTGTAACTCCGCCCTTTCAGTGGCAAATCTGGAGTTGGTTAGACGTGACGCAGCCCTAGCTACATCCACACTAGTGGATACTAAGGTGAAGAACTCTCTTAGAGTCGCTTCGGTCTCAGGAGAACTTCTCTTTGACGGCAAGCTTTCTGCTATTTATGATAAAATTACAAAGAAAGCTTCGGATTCTCTGTTGTTCAAATCTGCTTCTAAGAAGTCGGATACAGCAGACAAGAATAAGACAGGCACTTCTGGGTCTAATGCGCCCAAGAGAGGTTCCTATAGAGGTTCCGGTGCATCCTCTTGGTCTTATTCGAGAGACCGTCAGGGTAGCGACTCTCGTTCGGGACGTCCTTCAGGCCGGGACAATCGGTCGGACGCCCCGAGGTCGAAGGGGCGAGGTGCGGGTCGTGGAGGACGTGGTTTCTCCTACCGCAGGCCTCGCAGGTCCAGGAGGTGATGGCTTAAACCTCTATCGCGTACCGGTTGGCGGAAGGTTGTCGAGCTTTTCACAAGAATGGGCGTCGATTACGGACGACCCTTGGGTGAGAGGAGTGACTTCGGAAGGTCTAAAGATATCCTTCAAACGAAAGCCTCCATTAACTCGAAGTCCAAAGTGGACTCATCTTCCTTCAAATCCGCAGAAAAGAGACGCTCTGTTATCAGAGGTGCAGTCTCTTTTAATGAAGAACGCGGTAGAGGTCGTAGAAAACCAGGAATCTCCGGGATTCTACAGCCATCTGTTTCTGGTTCCGAAACCAGACGGCTCGTTCCGTCCAGTCATAGATTTGAGCTGGATAAACAAGCTGATCGTCGCTCCGAAGTCTTATATGGAGACGATTCGGTCGGTCAGAGCGAGTATTCGGGTGAACGATTATGCAACAAGCATAGATCTCAAAGATGCGTACTTTCACGTCATGGTACATCCGACATTCCGAAAGTACCTACGCTTTGCAGTCCTAGGAGTGGTGTATCAATTCCGGGTGATGTGCTTCGGATTGAATCTAGCACCCTGGGCTTTCACTCGGGTAATGAACTCGGTAATGATCTATTTCCGAGCTCATTCGTCTGCGGTAACGTCGGCCTACCTGGACGACATTCTTCAGAGGTACGGCAACGAGTTAACGCTTCAGAACGATGTTCAGAATCTTCTTCTATTGCTCCGACGTCTATGTTTTATAGTAATCGAGGAGAAGTCGGATCTGGTGCCGTCCAAGTCATTCACTCATCTGGGAATGAGCTTCGAGACGCACAACAATCTCGTTCGTCTGCCGTTAACCAGAGCGAAATTAGTCAGTTGTTACGCTCGCTATTGTCTGCACGCAGACAAAGTCACAGCGAGAGAATTTATGAGACTGATAGGTCTGTGCGGAGCCGCCGCGGATCTCATTCCGATTTGGCGGTTACGCACACGTCCTCTTCAAATTTTCTTGACTCAGAATTGGAGTGTGAAAATTCATTCGCTCGATGTAGACGTTCTCTTGTCAGATCAAGTGAAGCAAGAGATTCAGACTTGGGCAAACATTCAGTGGTTAACTCAGGGAGTTCCGCTGCAGTTGCCAGATCCGAGTTTTACCATTATGACGGATGCCAGTCAAACAGGTTGGGGTGCATCATTAATCCCAACGGATTCGAGATGCCAGGGTCTTTGGGATCCGCAATTCCTGTGCAAGCACATAAACATCAAGGAAATGATGTCAATTTGGCTTGCGTTACGTCACTGGATGGACATTATTCACAATGCTCATGTCCAAATCCTATCCGACAATACGACAGTAGTGGCGTATATACGGAATCAGGGAGGCACTCATTCAGTTCCGTTGTTCAATCTAACGGAAAGAATCCTTCTGTTTGCGCTAGAACATCACGTTCTTCTTTCGGTCCGTCACATACCGGGTCGTCTGAATGTGCTAGCAGACTCCCTTTCACGAAAGGGTCGCTTGTTGCCGTCGGAGTGGACTCTCAACAAACAAGTATTCAATCAGATTTGCTACCAATGGGAACGGCCAATGATAGACTTATTTGCGACACATCTCAACAATCAGTTGCAGACGTATGTGTCTCCGTGTCCGGATCCAAGAGCATTTGCAGTAGACGCTCTGTCGATCACTTGGGACGGAATGATAGGATATGCGTATCCTCCAGCGCCGTTAATTCAACAAGTATTGCTAAAGATAAAACAATCTCAATGCAAGATTCTGTTGGTAGCATCTCTGTCGCCACAGAGACCATGGATAAATCTACTCAGGTGTCTGTTGTGGGACCTACCACGAAAGCTTCCTCCACGGGAGGATCTTCTTTCGCAGGGGAAATCGCGCCAACTCCATCACAACCCGCAAGGTCTCAACCTTCACGTTTTTCCGTTGTGCGGTCCTTCTTGCATGGCAAACACTTTACAGGACGAGCAGTGGACGCGATTTCTAACTGTAGGAGGACCTCCTCTTCGCTAAACTATGCGGCTAAGTGGAAGGTTTTTCGTCGTTGGTGTAGGGATCATTCTGTAGATATATTCGATCCCTCTATACCAGACATTGCAAACTTTCTAGTATACTTGTTTGACGAAATCAAACTGCAGCCTGTTACTATAAAGGGTTATAGATCTATGTTATCCGATACCTATGCACATCATGATAGTTTACAAATTGGATCTAATGTCTCTTTATCTAAGTTGGTTAGAAACTTTTCGATAAATAGACCCAGAACTCTTAGACTAATTCCTAAGTGGAATTTAGCTTGGGTTCTTCTTAAATTGAAAGAAAAGCCATTTGAACCTCTTGGGACAGTAGATTTCAAATTCTTATCTTATAAGACAGCTTTTCTCTTAGCTTTCTCTTCTGCTAGAAGAGTCAGTGAGCTTCATGCACTGTCGGTGGATGATTCTCACTATCGTAGTGTCGGGAACACTATCACCTTCACTACTAATGTGGGTTTTTTAGCTAAGAATCAGGCTCCTAATAAATATCCGGAACCTATTGTTATTGAGGCTCTTCCGTCTTCAGACGGGCATAGGCCTTTACTCTGTCCTGTTAGAGCGTTACGTATCTATAAACAGAGATCTCAGTTTATCAGAAAGGGACGGAAACGTTTCTTTCTGTCTTTGATGCCTAATAGAAAGGACATTACAGTCCATTCTATTGCTAGATGGATTCAATTAACTATCCGTGCTGCTTATGAAAATTTATCTTCTTCTCAGCAGTCTGTGCTTAAGATTTCGGCTCATGAAGTAAGAGCTCTTTCTACTTCCTGGGCTTATGCTAATAGTGTTGCTATTACAGATTTAATGAAGGCTGCTTATTGGTCTCAGCCATCCACATTTACAAATTTTTATCTCAGAAATATTGAGTCCATTTCTGGAGACCTGCATTGTTTAGGTCCTTTATCTGTTGCTCAGAATGTCGTCCACTAAACAGTTGCAACTATAGTTATGCAGGCTTTCTGTTCCGGCAGTGACTCCGTCCGGCTGCCCTCTTTGCTCTGGGCTATTTGACCCAGGGCAAGGGGAAGGGGGGGGGGGGGGGGTGTGTTCCCTTAGGTCACCTGCTTTATAGTGAAAAGCAAGGGAATGCCTCCTCCAAGTCAGTATTTCTGAGTCGCTTCCGGGATGGTTTTAAAGTGTAATATTAATGTTAAAATTCATTCATGTCTTATTTTTAAAGTGTAGCTCGGTGTGAAGCATTTGTATATGTCAAGTGTCAAACGGGCTTTAATATACAATACTCGGACACTTTTAAATGACTATAAAGAGTCTCAATTCTCTGGACTACTTTATTTATTGGCTTACTTTAAAAATAATTAGTATAAGGGATATACTGGATGTTAATAGAGAACATGAATGTTATTGTGCTCAATTATTAAGGGTAGTGTATCTTTCTAATTTAATATTAAATAAGAAAGATACATGTAAAGCCTAATACTCCTTTTCTCCTTAAGGGGTAACCTCTTTACTATATAGTTGAGCTTATTGGATTTTCCTCTATGTCCTAGGCCCTCCAGCCTGTTTACTATTCAGCTAAGTCTGGGTCATTGGTACAGTATAAAAATGTTAAAAAATTTATAGTAATTTATATATTTTTTATACTTACCAATGACCCAGACGGGGATGGCCCTCCCTGGAGTTGGGAACTCTTGCCTCCCCGCTGAGTACATAGCGCTGACCAGGCACTGCCAGTAAGAATGATAATTGGCGCCAATTTCGGGACGTCTGCGTCACTGCGCATGCGCAGTAGAGGCGTAGTATGGAGGACCTTTAGGACATGATTTCTTTTTGTTTTGGATGCAAATTTTGGGGATTGGGGGGCAAAATTTGTGTTTGGCCCTGGTTTTGTTAGAGTTAGCACCAACTAAGTATGGGTCATTGGTAAGTATAAAAAATATATAAATTACTATAAATTTTTTAACTTTTTTAGGCTTGCTTTATGTCATTGGATGAACATTATTCAGAAACGCATGTCCTAATCCTGTCTGTTAATTCGACAGTAGTGGCGTATCTCCGGAACCAGGGAGGCACTCATTCGTTTCCGTTATTCAATTTAATGGAAAGAATCCTTCTGTTTGTTATAGTACACCAAGTTCTGCTTCGGTCTGTCATATTCCGTGTCGTCTGATTATTTTACCGGACTCCCGTTTACTTATGGGTCGCTTGTTGCCATCAGAATACTCTCAACAAACAAGTATTCAATCAGATT
The DNA here is from genome assembly GCA_031216915.1 of Pictodentalium vernedei. Lineage (NCBI taxonomy): Eukaryota > Metazoa > Mollusca > Scaphopoda > Dentaliida > Dentaliidae > Pictodentalium > Pictodentalium vernedei. The sequence continues at coordinate 211,761,383 of CM062294.1, read as the reverse complement.
TGCTATCAATGGGAGCGCCCAATGATAATTTATTTACGACACAACTTGCTTGTCTATTGCAGACGTATGTGTTTGCTTGTCCGGATCTCTGAGCTTATGTTGTTAACGCTCTATTGATCTAATAGGACGAAATGATAGGATATGCGTATCCTCCTGCGATGTTGTTTCAGCAAGTATTGCTAAGATAAACAACCACAATACATTTCTGTTGATAGCATCTCTGTCTTCACAGAGACCGTGGGTAAATTTACTCTGATGTCTACTGTGGGACTTAACGCGAAATCTTCCTCCATGAGAGGATCTTTTTTCGTTGGGTAAAATTGTGTCATCTTTATCACAACCCGCAAGGTCTCAACCTTCACGTATTCCGTTGGGTGGTCCTTATTGCATTGTAAGCATTGTACTGGACGAGCTTTGGTTGCGATTTCTTACTATAGGAGAACCTCTTCTTCGCTATACTATGCGGCTAAAGTGGAGTCTCTTCTGTCGTTGGTGTAGGGATCACTATGTTGATATTGTTGATCCCTCCATACTAGTCATTGCAACTTTTTAGTACACTTGTTTGACAAGATCTACTGCAGCCTGTTATTATTAAGGTTATAGGTTTATGTTACCTCATACCTATGCACTCTATGATAGTTTACAATTGAGTCTTATGTCTCTTTATCTAAGTCAGTTAGTAACTTTTCGATAAATAGACTTAGAATCATTAGATTAAATTCCTCTATGGAATTTAACTTTGGTTCTTATTTAGCTAAGTAATCATTTGAGCCTCTGGAAACAGTAGTTTTCAAATTCTGACCTTTTAGACAGTAATTCTGTTGGCTTCTATTTTACTGAAGAGTCAATGAGTTTCATGCACTATCGGTGGATGATTTTCACTTTCGTAGTTTCGGAATCACTACTTCCTTTACTATTTAGGTTGGATTTTTGCATAAGAGTCAGTCTCCTAATTAATATCCGGAACCTATTGTTATTAAGGTCCTTCCGTCTTCGTACGGGCATAGG